>JAQMYF010040142.1:1222-11978 GCA_030014195.1 Neosilurus mollespiculum
CCCCCCCCCCCCCCCCCCCCCCCGCCCCCCCCCCCCCCCCCCCCCCCCAAAGGGCTTGACTGAAGTGGTGCTTCCCTATACCCCTACCCAAATGTTATAGTCATCTGCCTCCAGTTTACTCATAATCTCTAAATTTAGGCTTTCCTCTATGGGCAACAGGTCCTTTAGTGTTATGTAATTCAGCTCCACAGAGCCTCAGAGAAAACTGATCCATTTTGTTCTTCAAACCAAAACTCCCAAGTGGAACAAAAGAAAAGTGTTTGCTCTATCATTACTAGTTCACATTCTGATGATTCCACAGCCGTTATGGCCAAGAGCCCGACAGAGCAAATTTGCTGTCAGGGAGGTAGGGGTGGAATGCTATCCCCTGTCAATTATTTGGGAATTGGCTATGACTAAACTACTAAGTGTAAACTACACAGAAAGACCTTACTTGCCAATGAAGTTTGAACCCAGAACCTTCTTGCAATGGGGCAAGAGAACTAACCGTTGAGCCACCATTATGTTGCCCTATTATTATCATTAATGGTCATTTAATTCTTCCACCACTTGTTTTTCTTTTGGCCATAGAATCTAAACCATGTAGCAAAAAATCAGAAAATTTGATAGCATGGTGGAGGGTCATGGTGTGAAGTTCCACTCCCTTGAACTTTTTGATGAAAAGACATGAAACTTGGCATACAGGTTCCCTTCCTTACAAAACACAATTCTGCCTCTTGGAGCTTTCATGTTTGCCATATTGGATTTTGAGCTAATTTGCACAATTATGATTTTAGCTACATTTTTCTGAATGCCTGGGCCAATTTGCATGGAATTGAAACACTTCATCTTGAGCCTATTCTGAACCTAAATTGTGATGGTAAAGCTACTAGGTCAAAAAACATGGACAACTAGACAATCAATTTGGACAAAACAAGACAATGAATGTGCATAATTTCATAATTAATATGCAAATGAGCCAATATCACTTACTGTTGTCTCAATTATTCTGAAACTTTTTGTGTACAATGAGAAGGGTTCACTGACAGGATGTTTCAAATTTGAAAGCAATCCCTCAAAAACAGAGATTTCACAAGAGCTTGAACAAGCCCATTTTTAAGCTAATTTTCAATATCTTAAAAATATTTTTTAAAATCTTCTCAGTGTTAGTAACATTAATTGATGCAAAACCGCCTTGTTGGGCCTCTGGACTAAGCTATTACTAAATCATTTCATCCATTCATTCATTCTCTCAGCCGCTTAATCCTAATCAGGGTCAGGGGGAGGCTGGTGCCCATCACAGCCGACTCTGGGCAAGGGCAAGGTACACCCTGGACAGCTCGCCAGGCCATCACAGGGCCAACACTCACACAACCATTCACACACATTCACACTCACACCTAGGGGTGATTTGGAACAGCCAGTTGCCCTACTGTCCATATTTTTGGACTGTGGGAGGAAACCAGAGGAAACCCATATATGCACAGGGAGAACATGCAAACTCCACACAGAAACTGATGCAAAATTGCACTTCTAGGGCTGTTGGGGTATGCTTTATCTAATTTGCAAATTAAAAATGTAAAAAAATTGCCATATCAAAAGCACAGATTCCATAAACAGTTTAACATGCCCATTTTTTAACCCAGTATTATTAATGTTTCAAAATAATAAATAAAAATGAATAATAATAATAATAATAAATAAAAATGTCCTTCTCATGAACTGTAACTTTAACTGATGCACAAATGCAGGTGTAATGCCTTTGGGGAATGTGCTAACTACACTGCGAAGGAAAAGTGTCTATGTAAGAGAATATCAGAGATATGTATCAATCAAATTGCAATGGTAACACAATGCAGTTTTTAGATATTTAATTTATATGTGCTTCAGAACCACTGGCCAGATCAACAAGAAACTTGGTATGTAAAGCTCTTCCACTGACCTCTGTGTACCGCAACACACTTATTGACACTTGGTATTATCATTATTATTATTATTATTATTATTATTATTATTGTTAATTAATAATAATAATAATAATAATAATAATAATAATAATAATAATAACAACAACAATAATACACTTTTTATACCCTATATAAATAACCTCTAGTTGCCTTAGGTGGAGAACATCTATGTTGGTTCTTTTTCCAGGTCCTTTTCCAGACCTGCCTGATTCATAATTTCATTGGTATTTTTATGTTTTGGAGCTTCTTTATGAGTGAATGACTTACAGCTGTTGTCAATGATTCCACATGGGTAATATATAGATCTAACTTAGTATAAAGTTATAAAGAAAAAAACAAGCGTATGCCAAAAACTCTTTATGTAAAAGTGCTGCTGTAATCATAAAGTCTATAATGCTCCTAATTTATAATTCTTTTTAACACACTTAGTAATGATTGATCCAGCATATACTTTGCATAGACTTTATAGGAATGGCCTGATCTGATTGGTTGACCTCACAAACTTTGGATCATACTTAAACCAAAATGGCAGACAAAAACCTCAGTTTTTCAAAATAAAAAAATGGTGAAATTGTGCGTGCGACTGTTGTTGCACTATAAAAAGACAAAAATAAGCCATAAAAATCTTGTTTCATATTTTGCTTTTATAATCTTGTTGCTTATGTTCTCATATAATATATATTAAATTATTCACTTCTGGCTAAGTGAATATTATTGAATAGTTCCTAAGATGGTAAATCATAAATTACAATACCTAATAATTACTCTCCAGTCTCACCGTGGAGAGGAGGATTTTTTTAGAGTCAGGTTCATCTCAAGGTTTCCTTCTCATTTCGAGGAGGTTTTCCTTGCCACTGATCTACGTATTAAGCTGCATTTTCTGCAAAGCTTCATGGTGACAGTGTTTATTGTCAAAAGCAGTAAATAACATTGAGCCGTACTGTAATTCATTAAATTGAAGGATAATTAATTTTTGAGAAAAGTAGGAACATTGCTTTATTAGGACAGTGACACATGCTACTGAGATGACCTGGTAAATTTCTTTTACAAAAAAACAACAAAAAAAAAACAAGAAAGAAAGGCTTTGATTAGTATGTCACCATTCTCAGTCTAATCACATTGTGGTTTTCTTGCTTGGCCTAAGCTTCTACCCCCAAGGAAAAGCAATGTGCTTAGAGTAACAGTCCCAGTGAACCACTGTGTTTCCAAATTAGCACCACTGCTCCAGGGATAGTTCAGGTCATATCCAGAAGGAACTGCCTCTGTTCCTTCTCCAATCGAGATTACTCTTGGCTAGAAATTAGATACAGCAGCCCTTGATTGTTTTCCCCAAGTCCCCAAAAGCATTTGCTTGTCTGAAACCTTTCCATGAGGAAAATAATAAATAAATAATAAAAAAAGGAAATCAAGATTCACCCAGAACAGCTTCCCAAATCATCGCAATTATTTACATTCATACCTAAAGAAAACCAGTGCAAGCAAGGGGAGACCATGTAACCCACCCCATCAAGCAGCATGCCAGCAATTGCTTTGACAAGTGCACAACATTATCAGATTTGTTAAGTCTTTAAACTTATCAACAAAGGGCCAGTGCAGCTTCAGGCTTTCATTCAGACAGGAGGCACACCTGAGGCATGTTCAGCAGAGGAAGCAATCACGTTTTGCAATTGTTCTCTCCCTGAATATTTGTGTTCGTACAGTGCTTGCAGGGGAGTACGGTGTACCGGACCCATTGCTACGGGCCATTAGGTCTTTGTATCACCAGAGCCAGAGCTTGGTCTGCATTGGTAACAACAGATTGAATTCGTTTCCAGTCCGCCAAGGCACAGCTGAGGCTTTGAAGGGTTCTGGTTTGTCTCTGCTTTTTACATATGACATTGTCCTTTTGGCTTCATCAGGCCAGGACCTCCAGCTCTCATTGGAGCGATTCGCAGCAGAGTGCGAAGCGGCCAGGATGAGAATCAGCACCTCCAGGTATAAAATGAAGCCCTGTCCCAAGTGTAGGAGTTCAAGCATGGGGGGTCTTGTTCACGAATGAGGGAAGAATGGAGCAGTGCAGCCTATGCTGTAAAGCGGAGTTTGTACCGGTCCATTGTGGTAAAGAAGGAGCTAAGCTGAAAAGCAAAGCTCTCAATTTACCAGTCAAGTCTACGTTCCAACCATTACCTATGTTCACAGGCTCTGGGTGGTGACTGTGAATGAACAAGATCGCAGATACAAGCGACTGAAATAAGCTTCCTTCACAGGGTGGCGGGGCTCTCCCTGAGAGATAGGGTAAGAGGCTCGGCCATCCGGGAGGAGCTCAGAGTAGAACTGGCTCCTCTGCATTGAGAGGAGCCAGTTGAGGTGGCTCAGGCATCTGATTAGAATGATTAGAAGACCCTGGGGTCGACCTAGAACATGCTGGAGGGACTATGTCTCTTGGCTGTCTTGGGAATGCCTCGGTGTCCCCCCAGAAGAGCTTGAGGAAGTGGCTGGGGAGAGAGACATCTGGACCTCACTGCTTAGGCTGCTGCCCCCACGCCCCGACCCTGGATCAAGCTGAAGAAGATGAAGATGAAGATGCAATGTTTGCAAACATTAATGACCGAGCCAGAGAGGTGCTTAGTTTCAGTAACGGCCACAAGATCTTGTGAAAACAAAATCACCAAATGTGAACACAAAGCATCCCGGAACGGCTCCTGGAGGGGGAATACTGTCACATCTGAAGCCAACTCTCTCCCCGACTCTCACACACCACGAGCACACTCCCCCGAATACTAATTATCATCACCTGCACCTCATTTCTGGAACTATTCACCTCCTCTATAAGAACCCCTGCTAGACACACTTCAGTGTCTAGCCTCTTTGGATGTATACATGTTTTCACCACTACTCCTTCTAGCGCTTCAAACTCACCTCAACTTCTACGTTCTCTTCTCGTCCCGATCACATCCCACTGCTCCCGGACCCTTATTATCCTTTCCATTGTGTTTGTTGGTTTGTGTTCGCCCCTCGTGGCAGGTTTCATTTCCTACTTTGTCTGTGTTTGTCGGTTTCTGTTTGCCCCTCGTGGCAGGTTTCATTCCATACCCCGTTAGTGTGTTTTCAGTGTTTGTGGCTCTCCGAGCCATTGTTTATTGTGTAACAATAAACTCGTTTGAATTTATCCTTCTTGTCTCCGGGACGTATGGTGCGCCCTCTCGTCTCTGGAGACACCCTTTGCGAGGCCAGTGATTGCGACTCCCGCCGATGGTCCTATAATCAACCCCGCATGCTACTCCGGAGAGGCGGACAGCGGCGAAGGATGCACCCCGCTCGCTTCCCCACCAAACGGGCCAAAGTCGCCTACATCATCTCCCTACTCTCCGGAAAGTGGGCAAAGGGGCAGTGGAGGCTGAACGGGTCCACCGTTTCTACATACGCCGCATTCACCACACATTTCCGTGAGGTATTCTGCCGCCCAGATGGGGACTCCACCAATCAGGAAAAATTACACCGGCTGTGTCAAGGGCAGATGGACATCGGGGACTATGCCCTGGAATTCCGGACCCTCGTCAGGACCAGTGGGTGGAATGAGACGGCCTTAATCACACACTTCCGCCAAGGCTTAGAACCTGCACTATGACCGCAACTCTCCACCTACAACGACTCCATGGGGCTAGAAAGACTCATTCAGCTGGCCATCCGTGTCGCGCATCGACGGAGAGGATGCATCGAGGAATTACAACACTTTGCGCTTCCCAAGCCAGTTTCACCACCCGCTGAGCCAATGCAGGTAGATTCCCGCAGAATGACGCAGACGGACTCAAGAGGGACTATGTGTCTACTGTGGCCAAGTGGGACATGTTCTATCGACTTGCGCCATTCGACCTCCTCGTCCGTCAGTGAATCAAGGAAACATAGAGATTATAAAGTCCCATCCGCTGTCTACGCCAGTGACCATCACAATGCCCAGGTGCTCTATTACAGTCACGGCGCTCATTGATTCTGGTTCCGGAGGCAACTTCATCTCGAAGGACCTGTGTCACCAACTCCAGCTCCACCGCTGCCCGACACCCTTCTCCGTCCGCTCCATAACCGTGGAACCCCTCACGTCATGAGAACGCCAACTCCAGACCGACTCCGTGCTCCTGAATATCGGTTTTCTTCACCAAGAGAGACGCTCTTTCCTAGTACTCACACGCCGACATTATCCTTGGTCAGCCATGGCTGGTGCTCCACACACCAACAATATCCTGGGCCACTGAGATCCTGCAGTGGGGAAAGGGGTGCTTCCCGCAATGCTTCCTGCAGCTGCCTCAAAGAACCCTTCAGAGACATGTTAACATTGCTACAACCTCCATCGAGAGCCTGGCAGCCCAGACTACAATCTCAATCCCAGAGGAGTACTCCGACTTTCGAGACGTGTTCAGTCCAGGACTCGCCGCTAGACTACCGCCCCACAGACCCTGGGACTGCGCCATCGAACTGGTGCCTGGCGCTTCGGCCCCTAAGGGCCGAGTATACCTTCTCTCGCTGCTTGAACGATGAGCAATGGAAGAGTACATAACAGAAGATTGCAACAGGGCTATATTCATCTGTACACCTCGCCTGTGGCCTCCAGTTTTTTGAAGGATGGAGGCTTACGGCCTTGCATAGACTACCGAGCTCTGAACCAAGTCACTGCTAAATCCAGGTACCCACTAATACTGGTTCCCGCAGCCCTTGAACAACTCCATGGGGCGAACGTATTTAGCAAGCTGGACCTCCGTAGTGCCTACAACCTGGTAAGAATCCGATCCGGACATGAATGGAAAACGGAATTTATCACACCAAGTGGACATTATGAACATCTGGTTATGACATATGGGCTAGCTAACGCCCCGTCGGTCTTCCAGGGGTTCATGAATGAAATCTTCCGGGACATGCTGGACCGTTACGTGATTATCTACATTGACGATAGCCTCATTTATTCTCCAGACATATCCACCTACTATTCCTGAAGGCCGAGAAATGCTCCTTCCACCAATGGTATCCTATTTGGGCTACGTGATAACTTCCCACAGGGTCCGAATGGAGGAAGAAAAAGTGAAGGTCATCCAAACCTGGCCCGAACCTGAAACAGTGAAAGCTCTACAACAATTTCTGGGTTTTGTGAACTTCTACTGCCGGTTCATTAAGGACTTTAGTGGCTTGACCGCTCCGCTGACCATGCTGCTTCGTGTAAAACCCAAGACCCTCGTCTGGAATGACGCAGCCAAGCTGGCCTTCCAACGCCTTAAAAGAGCATTCCTCTCGGCACCGGTACTCACTCATCCAGATCCCTTGCAACCTTTCATAGTAGAAGTAGACGCTTCAACCAGTGGAGTGGGAGCAATTCTCTCCCAATGTCAGGAGAAGAAGGGCCGACCACTACCTTGCGCCTTCTTCTCACGCAAGTTATGACGAAACAAAACTGTGTCGTGGGGAACCATGAGCTTATAGCAATCAAACTTGCTTTAGAGGAATGGCGTCACTGGCTAGAGAGAGTGCAATACCCCTTCCAGGTGTTCACGGACGAAAAAAATCTGTGCTACCTGAGGGAAGCAAAACGTTTAAACCCCCACCAGGCCCGCTGGGCATTATTTTTTACTAGATTTGACTTCACCATAAAGTACTTCCCAGGATCACAGAACATCAGAGCCGACGCCCTATCCTGTATTCACGACCCCGACGAAGTATTGGACACACCACTCACTATCCTTCCTCCCAAGGTGTGCAGGAACAGAGCCAAGCTGCCCTGGAGTCAGATCCGGCTCCACCAGAAACACCACAGGGGCGCCAGTATATACCCAGGGACCTCCGACTTCCCCTACTAGAGGCAGTACATGCCAACCCAGGCACGGGTCACCCAGGGATCATGGCTACTCTCTCTCCTCCAGGAGCGTTATTGGTGGCCCGGGATGTCCACCCTAACCAAGAAGTTCATGGCCGGATGTGAGGCGTGCAACAGGTCCAAAACACCTCGCCACCTCCCTGCTGGGAAGCTCCTTCCATTGCCCTTACCTCAACATCCGTGTTCGCACATAGGGGTGGACTTCATGACAGACCTCCCACCCTCTGAGGGCAACACCTGCGTAATAGTGGTGGTGGATCGCTTTTCCAAAGCCTGCAAGCTAATCCCCCTCAAGGCTCTCCCAACAGCAGCAGAGACAGCCAGGGCCCTGTTCAAACACATCTTTTGCAACTTTGGGCTACCAGAAGACGTGGCCCCCAATTCACATCAAGGTTCTGGAAGGCCTTCTTTAAACTACTGGGAGTCACAGTCAATTTATCTTCCGGATATCACCCCCAAACGAACGGACAGACAGAGCCAGGATCCAGGACATAGGAAGATTTCTACGGACCTTCTGCAACCGTCACCATAGCAACTGGAACCAGTTCCTCCAATGGGCCAAGTACGCACAAAACTCCCTGTGGCAACCATCCACCGGGCTGACCCCGTTTCAATGGATACTCGGCCAACAACCAACACTCTTCCCGTGGAACAGTGAACCTACAGATGTCCCAGCGGTAGACCAATGGTTCCAGAGGAGCGAACAGGTCTGGAGCGAGGCACATCGGCACCTCCAGCACATCGTACGACGTGGGATTTCTGCGGCTGACGCTAGACGCTCAGACCCACCTCGCTACCAGACTGAGGACAAAGTTTGGCTTTCAACGCAGAACATCTGACTACAGAACGCAAACAAAAAGCTAAGTCCTCATTTTCTGGGTCCTTTTAAAATCATAGCACAAATCAACCCTGTCACATACAAATTGAAACTCCCTCCCACCCACAAAATTTATCCGGTATTCCATGTCTCCCTTCTAAAACCATATGATTCACCCTTGATTTCTCCTTCCACAGAGTCGGGTGAGGCTACAGAACCCCCTCCACCACTGGCAGTGGAAGAGGGCTCCATTCACACCGTCCGGGGTCTCCTGATCTCCTGTCGACGCCATGGGAAGACCGAATATCTGGTTGACTGGGAAGGATACGGCCCAGAGGAACGATCTTGGGTCCCCTTCATTGACATCCTGGACCCCAGCTTAATGGAGGAGTTCCATCGTCAGCGACCCAGTCGACCAGGACCTCGTCCCAGGGGCCGCCCACGGCGTCGACAACCCTGGAATCCCGGAACGGCTCCTGGAGGGGGGGTATTGTCACGTCTGAAGCCAACTCTCTGCCCGACTCTCACACACCACGAGCACACTCCCCCGAATACTAATTATCATCACCTGCACCTCATTTCTGGAACTAATCACATCCTCTATAAGAACCTCATTGTAGACTCATTGGATGTAAGAACATAATAGCCTCGTTGGATGTATACGTGTTATCACCGCTACTCCTTCTAGCGCTTAGGACTCACCTCTACTTCTACACTCAATTATCGCTGATACATTGCTAGAGTCGTTGTGCAACGCATGCAACCTTTTTTTTTAATCCTCAATCCAAAAAAGCATCAACACCTTAACAAACACCTTAAAATTAATTAAGTAGCATTTAAAACATTTTACAAATTATATTTGTTACATTTTACAATTACATTTTAGCTTACGGGGTTCAGCTCTACCCCTTAAATATTTTATGCTGGGTTTTTAGTCCACAATGTCCACAGTCTCCATGACTTGAGGGAATCATGATGAGCATAGTGTCATGATGATCTTGAGGAAACTTGGTGGAATCTGGATTATCACGACAAAATTTTTGACTGTCAATTATTACAATTATTATGATTTAACTCCAAATCTTGAGAGCATGTAGGAATTGTAGTAGAGCATAGTAGATCTTAAAACAGACCTTAACATACCATAACATAACTTGAGGCACCAACGTAGGGGATCTTGATGAACTTGGAAACACGATGCATGTGCTCTGTGGTATTTCTCTATGAGAAGTGCCCCTTGTCTCCTTTTTATACCCCAATCGTGGCAATCTTGCATACATCATGGTTATAAATCATAGAAGATCTTAATAGAACTTGATGAATCAGAACACAAGAGAATATAAGAGCTTATATAGTGATTGTAAGCGACATTGAGAGAACATGATGGAAGTCGCTGCAGATCTTGAGCAGAATTGTGTTTGCTTTGTAACAAAACGTTACAGATCTTAATAAAACGTACTGAGGGCGTAGGAAAGCACTTGAAAGCGTAGAAAAAAAAATTAACAAGAACTCAAGTTCCATGCTTCTTTTAAATTATGAAGATTGTGCACATTGTTGCCCCTGTGTAAACCCAGCATTAAGGCAGACCTATGGAGTGTGTTGCACAAATTAAGAGGTACCTAATTTAAAAGAAGTGGGTTGGTATATTTTCAGAGGAAAATTATTTTAAATTCAAGTGCAATTTAAATACCCCCCAATCCTACCCTGTCCAATGTCTATGTTCTGTTGCCCATCTTAATCTTTTTATTTTATTGACCAGTCTCAGATATTACTTTTTTCTTTTTGCACCTCCAGAAGTTGCCTTTTCACTGTTGTAGCTGAGACTGGTGTTTTGTGATTGCTATTTAATGAAACTGCCAGTTGAGGGTCTGTCAGGCATTTGTTTCTCAAACTGGACTCTGATACACTTGTCCTCTTTCTGAGTTGTGCACTGGGGACTCAGGCTTCTCTTTCCATCCTGGTTAGAGCCAGTTTGCACTGTTCTGTGAAGGGAATAGTACACACCGTTGTATGAGATCTTTAGTTTCCTGGCAGTTTCTTGTAAGGAATATCCTTTATTTCTTAGAACAAATATAGAGTGAGAAATTCCAGAAGGATGTTTTTTTTTTATTTATTTTTTTTTTTTTTTTGGGGGGGGGGGGGGGGGGGGCAAATTTT
>JAQMYF010040143.1:0-12699 GCA_030014195.1 Neosilurus mollespiculum
CTTTGCAAAAAAAAAAAAAAAAAAAAAAAAAACACAACACCTTAAGGATCCTGAATCCAAATTGAAAAACCTGTTACGGCCAGGCGGCATGGTGTAGTGGTCAGCATGTCACAGCAAGACAGTCCTGGGTTCGAGACCTGGGCTCGGTGAGGGTGTTTCTGTGTGGAGCTTGCGTGTTCCATCTGTGCTTGCATTCCATCTGGGCTTCCTACTCTTGTTTCCTCTCACAGAAGAATGACATGCACATTAGGCTATTTGGCCGTTCCAAATTGCCCCTAATTGTAGGTGTGAATGGCGTGTGTTGCTCTGTGAATGTCTGATGTCAAGGGGCTGATTATTTTAAAATCAGCAAGCCAATCATCATACAGGAAATTATACAAAGTGAGTTTGAGGTAATATATTTACTTCTGTATATTTGCTGTTCTGTATAGAACTAAAGAACATCTGTAAATCTACCACACGTCATCAGTATATTGCTCTTCGTAAATTAATGCTAATCTATTCCCACCTTATTCACTGCCCTTATCAGTATCTGTACACAACTGCTCCTAACTCTACATACTACATATACTGTATATACTGCACTTCTGATTAGACACTAAACTGTACTTCGTTACTCTGTATTTATACGTGTAATGACAATAAAGTTGAATCTAATCTAATCTAATCAAAAGATTCTTTAAAGTGTGACTGAAGTAGTTATATATATAACTTGGATATATTCTGATCAGTGTGTACTATCTACTAGTCTTTATAATCCCCAAGTCCTGAAGTGAGCTCCGGATCTTGGTTCTCCACTTGTTCCACTTGTGTATACTGAAATTGTATAGTTGCCCAGGATGGTCATTGTTGCTAATTAGCTAATTAAAAATATTTATAATATCAATAAATATAAGAGTATTAATGTCATGATATCGCGTATCTCACCACTAGTGGAGCTGTTATGTGTTTTGTTTTCCTGGTTTTTTTTTTTTTCCATGTGCTTCTTCAGGCTAGTGGCAAGGCCTTGCCTCCTCCCCTGCTTCCAATTATCTCCACACACCTGTTGCTCATCCAGACTCCTATTTATACTCCAGCAAACCCTCTCCCCAGTGTTGGTTTGTTGACTTTGTCTCTGCCTGTGATCCAGTCTACGCCAGCTCTGGATTCTCTCTGGTCACCTGTCCTCCTGCCTGCTCTGCATCAAGTACCCAGCCTACCAGTAGTATTCAACCTCCTTCTGCTTTTCATATTTTCTGTTTGCCTTGGAACTCTACTAAAGACCTCATTTCTTAACCCCCCTCTGTTGTCCTGCATTTGGGTCCTACTTAGCTTGTCCACTCGTGACAATTGATCGTTTAAACCTTGTTAATATCTATAAATAAAAATATCAATAAAATAATAAAAGCATTATATCTATAAATATAAAAACTATAAACATTTTAAATATAAAGTTCATACAGAAGTTTTCACATCCACAAAGAAATGAATGTATATTTTTGATAGGGAGGTGGGGGTGGACACAGTGTAGCATCTGTGTGAACATCTGTACATATCACACAGTTTTCTCTAATAGAGAATTACTTTTACTGAACATCTTTCTAACTTACAGCGAGCGTATTCTGGGCGTATTGGCAGCGTTTAGGGGGATAGGTATATAAAATGGGGTTCAAACGAGGAACCAGTCAGTACTCCTCAAGACTCCATGGGGAGCAGATGTCCATGTGATCCGAGAGATGGAGGATCCGGCAAGGCTGAGACGAGAATACCTATAATACAATAATCGTTGGTCATAAGTTGCGACGCTGCCAACACGCTAGGCATTCATTGGTAAGTTATACACAGGTTCAAAATAGGCTACACATTTTATTCAACTAATGAGTAACTTACAAATAATGTGTGTAAACGATCGCATAACTTACCTACCAACTTATGGCAATTTACCTACAACTTATGGCTAGCGTATGCGAAACGTATGAGATATATGCTAGCATACATCCCTCGCCTTACTATGACTTATACCAGCGTGCTGTTAACTTACACAGAACTTACCCATAACTTATTTCACATGCACCAGCGTACTCGCCAAATTTCTCATACGTCGGCATACGCTGACTAAATCGTGAATGTGTGACGGGGGCTTTACAATGCAAAACATAACTCAAAATATTAAAGTTATTCTATGCTTGCAGTTATGTTGAACATTTTCCAATAAACAGACATTAACACCGTTATTGTTCTGTCATTGTTTATTTACTTGTTTGCAGATGTATCACAAATATTTAGTTATCTGTAACAAAATAAGGTATATTTGATTGTGCTCTAGCTGACAGTTTTAGTTAATTTTGGTGCATTACACAACACCGAGAGTGGAATGTGAGACACGCGATAAAATCCCATAGGTGTATTTTCATTTGTGCCACACCTTCTACTCACAATGACATGCAAGGTGTGACGTGCACAAAAATGACACAGTTGCATTTTAATTTGTGTCACACCTTCTACTTTGACTATTATGTAAGGCGTGGCATGCTGGAAAATTCCACAGGTGCATTTGAATGCGCTCGCTGGGTTATAGCATATATAGTACACATAAGCACATCCACTAAGGTCAGCGCACACAGTGCAAAGCAGAGTTTACCAGCATGATATAGATCATCGAGTGCTCATGGCAAATCGGAAAAAGCTGAGTGCTGTAAGGAAAGCCAGATTATAAACTACATGTATTGCATGAGGTTTTGGCCAAGTATGAGCTGGATTCATGGTCAAAGGGATACACTTTTCGTTTACACTTCAGATATGGATCTGTACTGTATATACTTGTACCCTATTTGATGCCAGCACTGACACGTCTGTTTGCTTTGTGTTATCTCGTAGCCGCCTGTTCCCTCTTCACTGAGTGTTTTTACATTTTTTCCTGATTTTACTACCCCAGCAAGTATCACCTTCCCATCATGTGTACGCCACCAACCAGGGAGGGGCGAGAGCAAGCATGTGCCCCTCTGTGACCCGTGATGTTTCACACACACATCTTTACGAACTGCTGCTCGTGCGCATTCTGGAGCACCCTAACACACTCAGAGACAAGACACTATCCACCCCGTGTATTAACAAGCTCACAGTCATATGATTACTTGTCACTTGTCACATGACTGACTGGTGATCGCTGAAAGTTACAGGAAGGTAAGCCTATGCCTCCAGGATGATAACAGCACACCATGTCCATGCGCCACTCGGTTGGGGGAAGACCAGCTGGCGCGGATTGTGACAGCTTTGTGATGTTTGATCTGTACGTGTGGTCAGGCTCGGAGCGGCGAATGAGGTTACACTCTAATGTTTACTGAACTGTTCACTGTTATATTGTGTAACGTCACTCATTAATAACACTACGATAAAAGTTCGTTATTCATTACTGTCAAAACGGCGTAGTGTCACTTAACACAAGTCAGAAACAATTACATAAATTATTGATCTTTATATAAAATCTAAATAACTTGATAAAACCGCAACTGCAATAGCCATCTGCTTCGGAGCCTCATAAAAAAGGCCAACCTAATAGCCGTTTGGCAAAGCAGAAACACAATATCACGACGGTACACTTTTCTGGTGCCAGTCTAGACAGAATATAAAGTGTTTCATATAATCCCCACATGACAACATTTGATATAAACATGTTCAAAATACCACACCCACAGTACTATTGGTATTTTAATGTAAAACTCTTAGATACTTAAACTTAGATACAGTGCTCTGTGGGAGGTTCATTTTATTTCGGAACAAACGGAAACAGAAAAACATGACTTCGAATCTGGGTCAATGGTGGGAGGTAGAAAAAACCCAAATAAAAACTTTTTGCCAGAACTACACTGCATGTTCTACCATAAACACAAAAGCAACCATTCAGAGGCTGGAGAAGGAGATTTTAGCCCTTGAAAACAACCAGAAATCCAAAGCACTCCAGTGTTGAGCAAGACACTGCAGGAGAAGAGGCATGACTTGAGCTTCTTTCTTCGAGAACGGGTGAAGGGGGCTCTGGTTAGAACCAGAATGGCTGCAGTGACAGACATAGATACCCCCATAGATTCCCCCTGGGAAGAGAACTCAGATGTTTTAGCATTCCAGGTGACGCTACGGGAGAAGAATGTATAGTGTCTGCATATACAGATAAATGTTCCAAATTTTTTGGGTTTTTTTTCAAAACAAAGATGATGTAGCAGCACTTAATGCCAGTTTGTCCATGTATGAGTGAGCGTCATCAGCCAAGGTTAACTGGGGAGGGAGTAACTTCTCATAGGTAGGTGTTAGAAGTTTTTAGGAGAAATAATTGGGAGGTTATATCGGAGAAGATGGTGGCCAAGCTGTCAAAATGGAACTGGGCATTGTCTCAGTTGTCCTACGGGAGGAAGGACCTGGTAACCAACAATCTGGCTGCGTTCACCCTGTGGCACAAACTCAGCATCCTAGAACCACCTGTGGACCTTATACAAGGAATACAGTGGAGACTGGTGAATTTCTTTTGGTCGGGCCAACTATGGACTGGGATATCTGTGCTCCATCTACCAGTAGAAGAAGGGGGGCTAGGCCTGATTGAAGTTCACGGCTGGCTCTTCACGTTTGGGCTGCAGGCAGTGCAAAAGCTTCTACATAACAAAGATGAATCATGGAAAAAAAACAGCAGCTCCTGTTGAACACGGAGCAGATGGAGTTGGGAAGCCTCCTCAGCTTCTACCAGTCAATATTGAGAACATGTGGTGGGTGTTCACCATTCACAGGAACCTCTCTCAGCCAGAGAAGTGAATCTTCAGAAAGCCTTTGTTGTAAACCCATGGATCACCTCAAGAATGCAGAACTCAGCAAGCTTGTAGACCTCTCTGCATATGAGCAGGTGTACAACACTGGCCCAGCTGAGAGAAGGTGCTGGGTGGAAATCACTGGCCTTCATAAGAAATGTCATTGGCTTACAGTCCCCTCGCATAGCAGGAAAATTTTTCAAAAGCTTCAAGATATGCTGCCAGATAGCTGCTGGGAAGTCGTAAGGAGTTCTGACAGGGGGGATGAGTGAGCACAGCAACAACAACGCACGCTTCACCGTTTCTGAAACAGTGGAACAATCACAAGAAGAGGATGGGTCCTCTGTCCTCCTGTCCTTTCACACTCCTTTGCTGGGGAGCTTCAAGAGCCTATCCAAGAAGGCAATATACACTACTTGTGTAAAAGTGGCTCACCAGATGGCACTGAGAGGGCTGAAGGCCTCAGGGTAGTCAGGTTTGGACCAGACTTCTCCATGAAAGGATGCTAGCGAGCCCTGAACGAAGCCCTCTGTAGAAAAACGAACTGTGATCTACAGTGGAGAGTGATCCACAGAGCCATAGCTACAAACAGACACATGGCACTCATGAATCCAACAGTAGCAAGGGAATGTAGAGCATCTGTTCCTGAACTGCCGACTAGGAAACCTGTTCGGCCTGTTGATGGTGTGGTTCATGACTCTTCTCGGCAGAAAACTTATGGGTGGGAACAAATATAGTGTTGCCAAGAAAAGAAAGGTTTGTTTATTGATTTTTTTTTTCAGGTTTGGCAAAAATAGCAATCTGGAAAATCTGAAAAGGTAACACCCTAGGGTCCAGTACATCAGATATGGTAGGCATGGTGAGGGAGATGTTGGGAGCACAACTGAAACCCGAATATTCATATTATGTTTTAATTAATGATATTCAGGGGTTGGTAATGATTGGTGGTTGGTAATGATTCTCATTAGTCACTGTTATTATAATGTTTTAAATTTTTTACCTTTTGCTTTAAAATGTATGCATGTTAACAATTGTTCTATTGTTTTAATCTTTAAGTATTTTTTTTACTTGGTTGTTTGTCCTTTTTTAAGATCTTTTAGAAACATTCATTCATTTTCTGAAGCGCTTAATCCTAATTAGGGTCACGGGGAGGCTGGCACCCATCTTAGCCGACTCTGGGCAAGGGCGGGGTACACCCTGGCCAGCTTGCCAGGCCATCGCAGGGCAGAAACACGCCGAAGGCAATGCAGCCTCCTCTTTACGAAAATCAGCAACGGTTCTTTTACATGCCTCTCACCACAGACAGTCAGAGACACGGCCAGCCTTTGATAACCCAGTTAGCTGCACTGGGGGACAGCAGTGACAACCCGCTGATAGTGGGGCTTATCAGTAAGGGCCACCACCACCAGTTTTTAGAAACACCACATATTTATCAACTTTTTGAATTTGCACATTTAGTGATATTTATATAGTATTTCTGAAATGACTGAATAAAGGAGACATAAATCTCTCTCTGCCCCTCTCCCCCCTTTCTCTTGCCCTCCCTCTCTTCCTGATCTCTCTTTCCGTCCCTCTCTCCCACACAGTCCCTCATTTGCTAGCAGATCTCACTGTACCTGCCTTAACTTGCTCTGAATGGCACAGACTTTTTTTTCTCTGGCAGTTTAAAAGTGTTTTGTAAGCTTTCAAATCCAACAACACACCAGTTCAGAAAACTGCACTGATCTTTTTTATCATCAGGGAGATGATTTATTTTTTTGGTGCTTTTATACATTTTTTTTTATCTCACTTCATCTGTGTTCATGTGTATTATTGATCTGAACACTTGTACAAAACAGTATGCAAACAGTTATGCAAATCCACATATTAGTGGTTTCTCTCATGTAAATGGGACTCTTTATTATATTATTAATAAAATAATCAGTCCTCTTCTTTTGTGCTCATTAATCACATAAAGATGAAATAAGTTCACTGAACATCCCAGCGTCTGATGACACACACCTGTCCGAAGTCGCCGTGACTTTATAAAAGTGTAGCAGGAGTGAAATCGCTGTACTTCACTTAAATACAAATCCTACCTGTAAATACGAATAAAAGGAGAACTCACGTTGGCTGCAGCTGATCCACTGGAGCTGGAGAACAGTGTGAGCACTCAGAAGGGTCCTAACCTGTACGGTCACTGCTCTATCATTCTGATGAGATTTCACCTAGAACATTAGGCAGGACGAGAGGAGCGCAGAGGACCCAGCACTGCACCACGGCACGCACTCAGCACCCACACCAAGAGGAACGTCATCGCAACCAAATTAATCCGGGTATGAACGCGCAGGGTGGAACCGGAGGTTTGTTTTTATTAATTAACTCTTTCTGGGGCGGTGCAGTGGTTAGCATGTCTACCTCACGGCAAGAAGGTCCTGGGTTTGAGTCCCGGGTACGGGGTGATTCTGTGTGGAGTTTGCATGTTCTCTCCTGTGCTTGCGTGGGTTTCTTCCCACAGTCCAAAAACCATGCACAGTTCCAAATCACCCCTAGGTGTGAGAGTGAGTGGGTGTGTGTGTGTGTGTGTGTGTGTGTGTGTGTGTGTGTGTGATGGCCCCGTCAGCTATCTGAGCATGACTTCACAGAAGTGGAAGATGTGGGGTATGTGGTGAAAGTGAAACGTGTTAATGAAGTGTAAACAATATGAAAAGAATAGAACAAACCAGAAATGATTAAGAGATCTTTATTGTCAACTGTCGCATGAACAATGAAAATCAGTTTAGCAGCAATGGCAAC
Source organism: Neosilurus mollespiculum (assembly GCA_030014195.1). Classification (NCBI taxonomy): domain Eukaryota; kingdom Metazoa; phylum Chordata; class Actinopteri; order Siluriformes; family Plotosidae; genus Neosilurus; species Neosilurus mollespiculum. Next base: position 7,545 of record JAQMYF010040143.1, read on the forward strand.
TTTTATGGAAAAGTGCACAAAACACAACTAAGGAACTACACTAAGCTATATGTGACCCAGTCTGGCAAAATGAGTCACAGTGACCAAAAATTCAAAATTGAGTTAGCCATACCATTTAAAAGAGGAGACTAAGCTTTAAAATGGTATGGCTAACTCAATTTTGAATTTTTGGTCACTGTGACTCATTTTGCCAGACTGGGTCACATATATGTGCATATACACATATATACACATACCTATATGTACACGTATACGTACATATATCCTGTTTATGTGCTTAGAACAAGACTAGTTAAGTGACTACCCAGAACCAAGGCCAGACTAACAGGCTAATCCGAGCGTCTGCTAAGCTGCACAGGATTTTTTTTCCCCTCAATGACTTCCAACCAATTTATAAATGAACGTAACGTGTGATTGGTTTGACAAACATTTCACCCGTGTTTTATTCATGTTGATATAATGACCTGTGTGGATTTTTAGGACAATTCTTTATTGAGTGCATCAAACGCGACCTTCTGTCCAGTTTACTAAAACCAAGTACAGATATTTGGCGGTGTGGACATCATATACACCAAGATATCAAATACATGAATCATGACAGACGATACGTTCAGAGGCCCATCTCATTAAAAAGGTGATTTTTTTTGTGCCAAAATATAACAAAATTAGCAAAACTACACATTAAACATCCTTTTCACTCCTTTATAATTAAAAACAGTAGTACAAATTTGTAATATTAATCTGTGAAGCCGGTAACAGAACTTGAACAGATATGTGACTTTCATGCCGGAAAATCAACAATTTTAGTACGAATAAAGTAAAAAAAGAAAGCAGCAGTGCTTTGTAATATACTGAAATTGTCTTTACTATTAATTTTGATTTACACTTTAAACAGTTATTAAGTTGGACATACAATTGCATGGAAATATTTTTAAAATTCAGATTTGTAATATTACATGTGCAAATGGGTCCACATGCAAATAAAGAGCCTTTTAGCTCCACAGCACTTAGTGGTGCTCGGAGTGCGGAGCTTATCTGACCGACCTCTGTTATGATTAAAATAGGAAAAAGTAAACTATAAAAGTGTTGTGTATAACTGTGGGATGTCCCACATACTAGGAAAGACCACTTAGCGATGCTCTACCAGGGACTGGACTCTATATCACAGAGAGGGACACTAACACCTGGGCACATTCCACCCGCAGAGCTTTATGCGCTGTTTCTAATCGTTATTTATCCCAAAATAGCGAAAAAGATCAGATCGCATCCACATCCCAAACAAAAAGAGGACCACACGCAACATGACGGCAAACATAGATGCATAAAACAAGAGAATGAAATCGATTTGAGGAGGATGAGGTGAAAAAATCTCACACAGGGGAGCGATGGTTGGACACAACTCGTCTGTGGCGTGAGAAGTTAGAGGCTTCTGCTGATCTTTGGATTTCACAGCGTCTTGATGTTTCTCCTCTGTTTCAGTTCGCAAAGCCTGAAAGCATAATTAAAGCTTATGGGTTTCATTTACTTCTGAACACACACACACACACACACACACACACACACACACACAGTTCAAACTCCCAGTATTCGCAAACACAAAAGGTACAAAGAAATGAGAGCAATCTTGCCGTAATAAGAAGAAAATTTCACCTGATGAGACGTCTTGTCTCCTTTTAGCTGTTTATTCATTTTATTATAAGATGATATCAAGCTGATGTTTTCCTAAAACACACACATGAGAAGTTTAAACTCGTGTGTTTAATGTTCAGACTTGCAATGCGTCACTTATTTAATTTAATAAACATGCATAAGCACAAAAACGTCTGATATCGGTTACTTGGATTTCTATTAAAGGACCCGTTTATTAAATGTTCTGTCTGTGTACATTTATTAGCGCCTCACACTCGTCCTGATCCGTAGACAACAGCTGCACTTCTACATGCACTTTCTCCAACTGCTCTGTGAGTTCCGACTTCTCACCCTCCAGCTGAGCGATGGTCTCCAAAGCTTGCTGACATTTCTCCTCTGTTTTAGCTCGCATGTCCTAAACAGTACAACAATTAAAGTTCCCCATTCAGTAGTGAATATCTGATGTTTTATCATCCATTATCACGTCATTCTTGATGAATATAAAGGTTTCCTGGTGAAACCACCCCAGCTCACAGGCTTAGTGTCCCTTATTCACCTGCTCTACATCTTGTTCTGGTTCTGTATGTTTACATATTAACAATAACGAGACGGCGTGACCGGAGGAACGATCTTGCACATGCGTGATAACTTGGCAGCGCAACAGCGATTGGTAGAAAGTGGAAAAGTCTGAGATCGAGTGTTAAGAAACAGAAGAAGCAGAGGTCATTAAGACTCACATACAGGAGTCAACAAATGGTTTCAGAAAGCAATTGCAGCGAATTTCGTTTTATTTCCAAGAGACACCACTGTATTTCACCTTTGTTTAATATACCTGGGAACTGATACCTTTAAAGCTTATTGGTCAGTTTCACAATAGCAGAGGTAGTTTCAGGAAAGGTAACTTTACCTTCAGTAACTTCTCGTAGTGGCTCAGACTCACCAGAGTGTCCTCGTACTCTACCTGTAAGGTTTGAAGATACCACGCATTTTCCTCGGCCCCCTACAACACAAAAGGGACAAAAGAGGTTCCAACTTCAGTGTTAAAGTCTGCATATTCACCCACTCTCACTCACTCATTTGCAAACTGCTTAATCCTACTAGCTTCATGGGGAGGCTGAAGTCTATTTCAGACAACTCTGGGTGAAGGTACACCATAAACAGCTTGTTAGACCATTTTAGGACCAACACACCTACACAACCATTCACACTCACATTCACAGCTAGGGGCAATTTGGAACAGCCAGATAGCCTACTGTACATGTCTTTGGTCTATGGCAGGAAACCGGAGAACCAGGAGGAAACCAACACAAGCAAGGGGAGAACATGCAACCTCGATAGGATAAAATAAAGAGAGATAAACAAATAAAACAACTTTCAAAGTCCAAAGACCATCCACGTTTACTCCGATTAAAAGAAAGTGCTTAATGCTTTGTAGCTTACGATTGTTAACATTTCATGATTCAGTTCAGCCCTTGATATCAGACACACACACACACACACACACAGAGATCACAATATTTATTCATATGAAACACATTACCCTTTATTAGGCTTATGGGGAGGCTGGAGCCTATCTCAGCCGACTCTGGGTGAAGGCAGGGTACACCCTGAACAGCTCATCAATCCATCACAGGGCCACCACACAGACACACACACACACACAACGATTCACACTCACACTCACACCTAGGGATAATTAACAGCCAATTGGGGCAGCCGTGGCCTAATGGTTAGAAAAGTGGCTTTGGGACCAAAAGGTCGCTGGTTCGATGCCTGAACCAGCAGGAAAAATGTGTGGGGGAGTGAGCTGCACCTTCCCTTCCTTCACCTTCATGGCTGAAGTGCCCTTAAGCAAGGCACCGAACCCCCACCTGCTCTCCGAGCACCCTAATGTGTGACAGCCCACTGCTCTGAGTGTGTGTGTGTGTGTGTGTGTGTGTGTGCTCACCGTGGATGGGTTAAATGCAGAGGCAATAATTTCCCTTGCGGGATTAATACAGTATATCAAAGTAAAATTTGCCGAATGTGCATGTCTTTGGACTGTGGGAGGAAACCAGAGTACCCTGAGGAAACCCATGCAAATACAGGCAGAACAAACTGTACACAGAAAGGCTTCAGGTCAGAATAGCAGTATTTTTATAATAAACGTTACATTCAGTAAGTTGTCTGTGCGAGTCGTCTTCATGTCATGGGTTTGTGCCTGGACGATGCTGTGAGTTTCCGCCACTTGTTTACATTCCTAAAACACACACACACACACACACACAGTTCAAAAGAGTTTAAACTTGAATGCTTAAACACTCACATATTCAGTTTATATCCACCTTTATTCAGTAAAAAAAATATATATAGTCATTTATAAATTAAATGAAACAAATCATCATGCAGCATGACCATGAAAGGTCCGTGCATGATCAGGAACATCTGAACGCCACGCTTTTCCACCTACGTTCTCGCGCTCCTTCCAATCACTCTGATTCCTAAATAGAAGCTTCTCCATGTCCCTCACGGTCTCTCGCAGCATCTCCACCTTTTCTATCAGGACAGATCTCTCATCTTTCAGCTGAGTGATGGTCTCCAAATCCTTGTGATGTTTCGCCTCTGCTTCAGCTCGAAAAATCTGGTAATACAGTTAAAATTTACCGCTTTTATTTAGAGACTCGGACATTTGTTAAATTTGAGGAATTACTCAGAAGATCTAAAGATGTATCTAGGGAAAAGGACAGACAAACACACACAAACATTTTCCAAAATTTTAATGGACAGGATAAAATGAGGGCGTGTACGGTAAAACTGCAGTGGTTTAGTGGTTAGTATGTCCACCTTACAGCAAGAAGGTCATGGGTTCGAGTTGCAAGCTTGGCAAGTGTGCATGTTCTATGTGGGTTTCTTCTGGGTACTCCGGTTTCCTCACACATGGACATTAGGCTAATTAGCTGTTCCAAATTGCCCCTAGATGTGAGTGTGAGGGTGTACGGCTGTGTGTATTGCCGTGCGATGGACCTAGAATCAAGCCTTCCCGTGACCCTAGCAGGAGTAATAAGTTCGGAAAATTACTGAATTAATGAATGAAAATGCAATACAACACACACACACACACACACACACACACACACACACACACACACACACACACACATACACACACGCACGCAACCCCAAAATTGGGAGCTTAATGTTCACACTTGCAGTGCATCACTTCTGTTTCTGTTTAATGCATTCCTTTCCTGCTTACTTTCATAAGTGTCTCACACACGTCCCGAGACTTCAGTAAGATCGTCCACGCGTCCTGCACTTGTCCTCGCATTTCCTCCAACTGCACAGTGAGTTCCGACTTCTCGTCCTCCAGCTGAGCAATGATCTCCAAATCCTGCTGATATTTCACCTCTGCTTCTACTTGCAAGTCCTAAAAGGACAACAACTACTGCTTATTGCTTTTATTTACTTCTATACAGGTTTACACACACACACACACACACACACACACACACACACACACACACACACACACACACACACACACACA
>JAQMYF010040144.1:0-12694 GCA_030014195.1 Neosilurus mollespiculum
GTCAACAGTAGGCTGCATAGCCGTCAGCGTGTTTCTGCCCTGCGATGGCCTGGGAGGCTGTCCAGGGTGTACCCCGCCCTCGCCCAGAGTCAGCTGAGATGGGCGCCAGCCTCCCCGCGACTCTAATTAGGATTGAGCGCTTCAGAAAATGAATGAATGAATAAATGAATGAAGTTTAAAAATGTAAATGAGTTTGTAGTTAAAGGACATGGTTGAATGGTTATGTGTCTCTTGGCCCTGCCGTGGTCTGGTGAGCTGTTCATGGTGTACCCCACCTTTGCCTTGTATTGGCTGAGATAGGTTCCAGCCTGCATGCGACCCCATTAGGATTAAAGTTCATGTCTTAAGGTTTTTATTTACCACGATTACGAGCAAAAAGTGATAACAATGCTAGTACTAAAGTGCACCCGGGTCATACTGCACTCACATTGTCCCCCTTAATGAACCAGGACACTTTAAACTTCCCGCTCTACGAATGCTTCCGAAAACGCTCTCTTCGGCATTTTCCACCGAAACTGACTGCTGACGTCACTTATAGAAAACACTTGAGTGAGGAAGCGATTCATTCGAAATGGTGACATCTTGCGTTGTTGGCGGGTGTAGCAATAACTACTCGGAGAACAGGTACAACCCCCACCAAGTCGTCTCTCTCCATCACTGGAGTACAGATTTATACAAGGAAACATCATTCAACTGAAATCCTCTTAGACAATCATGCTACTAGCGTAATCATGGTAGGATCTTTTAAAATTGCCCAAATCTTCAGACGGCTTCTTCTACTCTCCTAGATCTTGCAGAATCTTGTCAGTTCTGACCTTGGCTCGCACCTTCCTACACTATGTGTTGTGCAGATCAGACTGTACTTCCTTAAGCTGGCTGTAGTCTATAGTATTATGCGCCTGTGCCTGGAACGCTACATTACCATCCATAAATACTAGCATTTGTTTGTTTTACAAAGAATGAAAAACACTTACCGGCGAAAAGAGATTTCTTTGTGACCGTCTGCACGGTTTTCACGTCCAACAGCACAAAAAGATCCAACTATTTTTACACAGATTTAACACGAATCCACAACACAAACCTACCACCTCAACACAAACCTTCCACCTCAACACAAACCTTCCACCTCAACACAAACCTTCCACCTCAACACAAACCTACCACCTCAAAACACACCTACCACCTCAAAACACACTTACCACCTCAACACACCTACCACCTCAACACAAACCTACCACCTCAACACAAACCTACCACTTCAACACAAACCTACCACCTCAAAACACACCTACCACCTCAACACACACCTTCCACCTCAACACAAACCTACCACCTCAACACAAACCTACCACCTCAACACACCTACCACCTCAACACAAACCTACCACCTCAACACAAACCTACCACCTCAAAACACACCTACCACCTCAACACACACCTACCACCTCAACACACACCTACCACCTCAACACAAACCTACCACCTCAACACACACCTACCACCTCAACACAAACCTACCACCTCAACACAAACCTAACACCTCCGAGGATTTTCTGGGTTTTTTTTTTTTTGGCCATGACCAGGAGTTGAAGCCAGTTACCCATGAGAGAGGGGGTGGCACACAGTCTACATTATTCTCCACGTCATTGGTCCAAATAAAGTTAGCCAATAGAATATAGTGTTGCAACTGGCTGCACACTAAAATGCATTCTCATTGGCTGATTCTGCAAGTCTCAAATAAGTACAAGGCACCCGTGGCTGCCTCCATAGGTCAATGTCACGTAAACAAAATAACCAGCTGGCAGGCGCCTCGACGCATAAAAAATCCGATTGATCATAAAACTGAGAGATCGGTCGGTTTAGCTGATTTTTTTTGCACATGCCAAAAAAATCTTCTGGCTCGGCACAATTTTGCCAGGTAGGTCGGGTTAGGGGAAACAGCTTTTTTTTCCTGCCTCAGTCGGATTGAATTTTTGGAGTTCATTCATTCATTCATTCATTTTCTGAACCGCTTAATCCTAGTTAGGGTCGCGGGGAAATTTTTGGAGTTTTCCAATGTTTCTCCTCAATTTCCAGGAAAATCTTACTGCAGTAACCTTATGAAGAGCTCCACTTTTAGGCAATGCCTAAAAGAGCATGTTACAGTAGTGCACTAGATAGGGTACAACTGCCATTACTTTATACTTTAAGTAGTGCATTAGATAGGGAGAAAGGACTCATTTGAAGTTTGACCAACAAAGCGTAAATATTCCGTTCACTAATCATGTTCTCATCCCTTCCTTCATGTTACACACTGATTTTATGAAGTCACTGGGTCAGGGGCACCATGGAATACGATTAATCAGAGCTAATGTAATTAGCACATTTTTTTCTGTGAATAATTAACCAAAATTAAAGCTTTATTCTGACAGCCATACTTTATATATGTTTCAATTTCTAAATTATACTATGCTCATCGTAGTTGAAAAACAAATCGAGCTCTAAATGAAAATAAATGTTGAGATGATGTATAAGTTTGTTAAAACAATGTCATGGTGATTTTGAACTGTAATCATGTCTAAAGGCAGAACAACAAAATACTAAAGTGCACAACTTGTTTTGGCTGAGCAGTGTATATATACAATACTTACAGTCCTAGCATTAACATCATCATACCTACAGAATGATTTCCCACAATCCCACAGTGTCATCAGATAATTTACTGACAAATGGATTACTTTAGCTTATCTGTCAGGACAGTGCTGTAATGGTACTTACATATAAAATATTAGCATTAGCATGCTAGCGGAGGTTAACAACATAAAATATAAAATATATAAACTAAGTAATGGCTAGAGACCTAATCTCCATCTCATGAACGTATCTCCAGGAACTTAAAAGCATCCTGAAGCACTAAATGGGACTGAGCTATGAATTAATCACCAACAGTAACGTGTCCAACGGCCTTTAGTGTCTACACGTGACCCGGGACAGGACTATCGCAGCTAAATTTATTCAGAGTGGCCCACTTCCACTCAGGTGTAATACATATTTTCTGTGGTGTATCCATTATTTGAAATATAAAACTGTATTTTCTTTCAGGGTGTGTGCGTGTGTGTGTGTGTGACAGAGAGAGAGAGAGAGAGAGAGAGAGAGAGAGAGTGTGTGTGTGTGTGTGTGTGTACTGGTTGTGTTGGTTTGATGTGGAGTTAATGAGGTTACAGAAACATAACACTTTTGTGGTCAAAATAGTGATGTAGGGCTGCAATCATTCTTTCTTCTGACAAGTAATGAAATAAAATACTGTTCTTAGGTTCTCTCCAGGGTTCTTGTGCTCTTTTAATATAGTCCAGTACACTGAGAGCATGGAAGCGTACACTAGAAGCAGATGGTGAGTGTGAAGTTAATGTCTATACACCTTTAACAGTTATTCCATGATCTGTAATCCGATATAAGTTTTTATGACTGGTGAGGTGAAGCTGAGTCATATTCAATCAGAGGAAGTGGAAGAACTGTTTATTTCTGTTCTTTGGATTTTTAAATCTTTTCCTCTTCAGTGTTAATCATTTCCTTTTACTGATCCAGTCTCAGATACGGCTTTTTCTTTGTAATTCCAGGAGTCACGTCTTCACTACTGAAGTTGATCCTGGTGTTTTGGAGTTTTGTGGGTACTATTGAATGAAACTGCAAGTTGTGGACCTGTCAAGCACCTGTTTCTCAAACTAGAGGCTCTGTTGTTCTTGTCCTGTTGCTCAGTTGTGCCCCAGACTTCTTTTCCTATCCTGGTTAGATCCAGTTTGTGCTGTTCTGTGAAGGGAGAAGTACATACCGCTGGGTGAGATCTTCAGTTTTTCGTATGGAATAGCCTTCATTTGTCAGAACAAATGGGCAGTTTTGCAGTCAGGGAAGACGTGTGTCACAGGGGCTTATTTATTAGAAAAGCCTAGCTGTTAGGACAAGGCCTTCTAGATTATCATTTAAAATTTCAGAGCTTTACAATAATCTGTTGTGAAAATATAGGCATGTGCTTTGGACCTCCCATTTTATAGAAAAATATGAATGTTTAGGAGGGACATGTTTTGACGGACACCAATCCCTCTGTCACTGGCCAACTTTTAAAATACCATGCTTTCCAGGAAATTCCAATTACTGTTAATAACAATGTTTAGTGCATACAATGTTCCTTTACAGGTAATACGGTATTTGGTTTCAAACTGAAAGGTATAATCCGAGTCGGAGCCCTTGTTTAGGAGGGGACATCTTTGACAGACAAAACATGGCATTTATGATGGTTCACAGAAATTCTTGTAAACAGTGGCCAGCCAGTATGGCAAAATCAGTGTCTTAACTACAGCATGCAAAGTGAATATATAGAGATAATGATAATAATGTCTCATTATCGTCTTTTAATTTTCCATACAACATGTTAAATATAACAATTTGACACAACAGATATGCATTATTGTGTCTGTATAAATCACAATGTTTAAGAAACCATTAGTCAGAGACCTACATTTATACAGGAGATGATTACTAATTCTATAAAAATATACAGGCCCTAATGGTCAAAAATGACTTTTGTTCCCTGACTGTAAAACTGCCTAAATATAAACTGATGAATTTCAAAAGAAAGTTTTTTTGATAAAACTGTTGGTCTAATTTCGATCACACATACCTTTTTTGAAGTAATGAAAGCCTTTGGTATAGGAGAGATATTTTTTAAGTGGGTACAACTTCTATATACTGGTGCTTCATGTATGGTAAAGGTAGGGGGTGGACTGAGTCGGCCAATCCCAGTTAGAAGGGAAATTAGGCAAGGTTGTCCGCTGTCTGGACAGTTATATAGCCTAGCAATAGAACCATTACTGTTTTATCTCAAGGAGAGACTACCTGGTTTTCATGTGTTTGGGGGGCTACAGGGCCCAAAGGTTACAATTTCTGCGTATGCCGATGATGTTTTTGTTTTTATAACGCATAGCCAAGACATCAACACTTTATCGAAGGCACTGGAGGTGTATCAGTTAGCATCTTCGGCGAAGGTAAACTGGGACAAAAGTGATGCTTTATGGGCTGTTCAGGAATCACCAGGGCGTTTACCAAGGCTACCCAATAACCTTAATTGGGGTAAGAAGTGGTTAAAAATGCTGGGTGTCTTCTTAGGAACAGATGACTTTCAGAAGCAAAGTTGGGAGGGTGTAGCAGAGAAGGTGTGCACCAAATTGTCTAAATGGAAATGGATGCTACCCTAGCTGTCCTACAGGGGGAGAGTTTTAGTTGCCAATAATCTGGCCGCTTCCACTTTGTGGCACAGAACGCGTGTACTTCACCCACCGGCAGGACATGTGCAAGAGGTGCAGCGGCAGTTGGTGAGTTTCTTCTGGTCAGGTCAGCACTGGGTCAGAGCGTCTATACTCTACTTACCGGTACAAGAAGATGGACAGGGCCTGGTGGACATCAGGTCCAGGATAATGACTTTCAGACATCAGGCCGCTCAGAGACTGTTATACCAGTGGAACTTTGCCTGGAGGAATACAAGAAGTCGACCTGGGGGGGCTCACACCATTCTACAGATCCATGTTGGAGGCGAGGAAGGTGTTCTCTCTTTCAAGGATGCCTGAAACAACAGCTGGAACGTGGCTTCTGGAGGAGCCTTTGTTCAACAACTCCCTTCTACAATCAAGGCAGTTGTCTTCAGCGAGGTTATGCTGAAGTTTAAGGTCTGCCGGATGCATGAAGCTAGCTCACTTAGTGGGCATCGACCCAGCAGCTCTTGCGGAAAGGACTGGAATTAGATCATGCCGAATACTGAGTCAAATAAGAGCAGCGATATGGAGGTCACTGCCTCCAGAGCATCAAGAGTTCCTGGAGAGATCACAGGCCATTGTTCAATGTAGGGAGGGAGGCCAATATGACTTCCCTACACTTGGCATCAGTGCTGCTGTGGAGGGGTGGAGACAGGAGGAGAGGTTACTATTATCTTTCGCAACTCCAGTACTGAGCACCTTTGAAATGGCCAGGAAGAAAGCTCTCTACACTCTCTGTGTGAAGGTGTTTCATGCATGGTCCTTGGTGGGAGTTCCAGCCAGTAGCTGGACTGAGTTTTTTGGCAACGAATCGCGATCCCTGTACAAGCGCCCAATCAACAAATTAATGGGCGACCTCCAGTGGAGGATAGTATATGGGGCGATAGCCACGAACAGACATCGGGTGCATCTTGAGCCGAGTGTTGGGGAGGGTTGTCCTTTCTGTTCAGAGGCAGAGTCTCTCTTTCACCTTTTTGTGGAGTGTAAGCGGTATGAGAATCTTTTCTCACTGTTAGAGCGTTGGTTCTCAGTTCTAGGTGGCACATTTTCTTTGTGGTGTTTCGTTTTTGGGCCGAAATATGTAGTGAGAGAGAAGCATACGATAGTTTTGCTGAACTTTCTGTCTGGAACAGCAAAATTAGCCATTTGGATATCAAGGAGGAACAAAATGTTAGACAAGGCTGCAGTAGATGTGGTGGCGATGTTTAAGGGTCTAGTGGCTGCAAGGCTCAAAATAGAACATGCGTACTATGCTCTAGTGGGGAAGCTACCAGTGTTTACTTGTACATGGAGGATAAACGAATTATTACATACTGTTAATAAGGAAAATTCTGATCTACTGCTGAATTTTTGACTTTTTGATCTCAAATGTTACAAAAGTCTTTGCTTTCTTTTTTTTATTTTCTTTTTTTTTTTGTTTTCTAAGTAGTGCATAACTAGGAGTTATCTTTTTTGTTTGTTTGTGCTTTTATTTTATTTATTTTTTTCTTTGCTTCTCTTCATTTATTGGAGTTAGACTGGTTGTATAAAGTGATGTAGCTTAATGGTGTGAATTTTGTTTAACTTATTAAAGGATTAAAAAAAATCTCTCTCTCTCTCTCTCTCTCTCTCTCTCTCTGTGGCGCTGACCTGTTTTTCCTTCTGTCTCTGTCTCTTCTCTCTCTCTCTCTCTCTCTCTCTGTGTGTGTGTGTGTGTGTGTGTGTGTGTGTGTGTGTAGCCTAGCTCTGTTTTTCTTTCTGTCTCTCTCTGTCTCTGTCTTTTTCTCTCCCCATGTGTCTGTGGATCTCAGAGTGTTTGCTATAAATGATTCACACTCACACTATCTTCCAAATAGAAGATATTGTATTATTAATATTATTAATATATATTCTTATATTAAGACCCAATACACACACACACACACACACACACTTTCAAGAGTTTGGTAATCCCTGCCTCAGATGGTGTGTGTGTGTGTGTGTGTGCTGTAAATGTAATAATGATTGGTGGGGGTTTGTGGTAAACAAGACAGACTGTCAGAGAGGACCAGCAGCTTCATGCCTAATTTATATAGTGATGTCACTGTAACTGCAACATTAACTGTGGTTCAAACTGTGACCCTAGTAGGACAAAGAAGCTTGGCCAAAGAATGAATGAATGAATGAATGAATGAATGACCTTGCAGCATTATTCTAGTAAAAGAGATTTAATGCAAATTCACACCTGCACTGTGAACTCAATAAATAATAAATAAATAAATTACATTTTGTATTTTTTGCATTTGTGTGAGAAATTACATGAATGCCTGTTTATGGAAAAACAAACACATTTATATTATGTATTTATATGATATAGCTTGTACAAATTACCCCAAATTTTCAGCTAATTCCTGTTAATTCCCATAAACTCCCATTAATTCCCATCAAAGTTCCCATTTCCAAATTACTTCAACTTAAGTTCTCATAGAAAGTTTTGGAATCTTTCCACCTATCTGCATTGTAGTACCACAGATCCACGCTGACTGCGTGATGTCACACGGCATACTGATTCACGATGGTTACTGCTTGCTCCTGTGCCACACCCACTATTCACTACAGAAAGAGTCTCAAAACTTTTTGATTGCACCTCATATATTCAGTCCTATCCTCAAATATCAAATCACTACATTAAAATTGTAAATCCTATCGTATCACATGGAAGGCTGAGGTTTAAACTGATATTAACACTGACTCCATGATGTGAGAGCAGAAACTGAGGCAACTCTACAACCTAAAAAAATAAGGTCTGAACATGAGTAAGAGGAGGGCTGTGAAGATAAATATCCAGCTGAAAGACGTTTGTCAGGATCCAGGTGGAAGAAGCTTACTGTAATGCTGCTTTTTTTAACCTACTGTCATTTTTTATTGTAAAATCTACTGGACACAGTCAATATTTCCTTACAGGAACATGACCTTGGTTTCCTCTGTAGGGGCTCTGCTAAGAGCACATGTGTGCGTGTGTGTGTGTGTGTGTGTGTTCAGTGGAAGACAGACGGGTTGTAAGAACACTTTCCTACATCAGCAAGACTGCATAGCAGTGTGGAATGTTTGCTCCTTCCTTTCTCCCAGTAAACAGCAATAACATAGATCTTTAGTTGGATGAACAGAACCCTGGGACTCTATTACAGTTGGATGAACAGAACCCATGAACACTATTACAGCTAACAAAATAAACAAATAAATAAATACAGATGAATAAAATTGGTGTTGCAGTAACTACACGTTCAGAGGCTGTCAAGTTTAATCTACTGGATTAATATTTTTGTCAACACACATTAATTCTCTCTCTCTCTCTCTCTCTCTCTCTCTCTCACTTTCTCACACGCACACGCACACACACACACACACACACACACACACAATTTTGCACAACTGATATTCATCCGTATTTCTACCTGTGCAGACAAAATTAAAGATTAGAGAGAGAAAAGACAAGAAATAGAAAAAATGAAGCATCACAAAAAGAGGATACAACAGAAAGGTTTTAAAAGAAAAAGACTACAGACTGGGTACCATTGGTAGACAATACAGTAATCAAGGACAAAGAGAAGCTTTAAACCAGGACAGAGAGACAACATCCTAGAGAGCACACTTACGAAATGCAAAAGTGAAACAAAAAAAAAAAAAAAAAAAACCAGACCAAAAAAATAATAAATAAATAAATAAGTAAAAACAAAGAGAGAGACAAAAAGATACCATACTGGTGAGCAAAACTAGAAATATTTTTCTATTCATTCTGGGGAAAGAAGCATTCAAAAGAACTACATGAGTGATTAACCTGATTAACCTGAGCTGGTTATAGACTAATGTCTTGCAAACACCTTAGATAAAAGAAGCCACAGCATCCCCAGAGTTATCAACGTGTTCTGTATGTAATGCATGTCGAGAGGTGTTCCGTATGTGATACATGTCACGAGAGTGATCTGAAGTTTGGGCTTGAAATTGTCAATCACACCGCGATGTTAGAATAAGATAAATATATCTGAAGCTCAGAACAGCTGAAATAATCATCAGATGTTAAATAATGACATAGGGAACTGGTTTAACAGAACAGCATCACATATAGAACGGCAAAAAAACCCCCACAAATACGTTTTTATGTTTACACTCAAATAGAATCTTTGACAGGAAAAAAATCTTCAAACATTTTAATTTGAGTAGAAAATTAGTTAGCATCAAAAGAATCGATCTTATGATGTCACCAGACAACTTTTTGATGTCACAAAATTACACTACAAAATGGCCCCATTTTACACAAATCAAATGCCATATCCTTTAGTGGTCAATGTGAGGGGCATCAAGTTATCTCTGGTATAACTCTGGGAGGTGGACTATATACCTTTAAACTCAAATCATGCCTTTGACCTACTAATTCAGGAAAAATGGGGGTGGACGTTTTTGTAGGTAAAACTGCCCTTTTGCATGGACAGACACATATATCCATCAAATGAGTTGCAAAACAAAAAAATGTAGTTACAAAAAAAAAAAAGTTATGAATAATAATTTTTACTTGAAATAATAATTTTGTTATTCAAACTTTTCTTATGTCTAAAATCCTTAATTTGTAGCTTTTACAGTCTTGCAGAACTTTGTCATTCTAGCTGTCAATTTATAGAGCTAAGATGAAGAAATTTCACCACATGCTTCCTGAAGCACCTCCCACAAGTTGGATTGGCTTGATATTTCTTCTCTAAATAGTGCTTGTACAGTTTGGAGTGGTTTGGGTCATTTTTTTGTTGTAGGAGGAAAGTGACTCCAATCAAGCACTATCCACAGGGTATGGCAAGGTGTTGCAAAATGGAGCAATAGCCATATTTGTTTAAGATCCTGTTTACCCTGCACAACTCTCCCATTTTACCACCACAGACCATCACATTTCCCCCACTATGTATGACAGATGGAATCAAGCACTCCTTCTTCCTTATTCTCTGTTATTCTGTACCGGGGTGGAAATTAACACTAGTACGCTGGCCCATGGTGAGTCAAAAATCTGTAGCACGAGTGAAATTAGCTAGCCAGTCATCCTGCTGGCAATCTGACAAATCCAATAGGCAAAAAAGATATAGCGTTCCTGACCAGTAAATATGAAGGAGGACTAGTAGTTTCATAATTTCACTAGTCCTGCTGGCCAGTAGCTTAGTTTCGCTAAATTCCACCCCTGCTGTACCATACAATTTTTTTCTTTTTGACACAAACACCTCGCACTTAGATTCCTCTATCTGTAGCACTTTTCCCACCAATCTTTCTTTTTCTGGTCTTTTACTGATCCAGTCTCAGAAATGGCTTTTGCTTCACTGTCGTCACTTCTTCACTGTTGAAGAGTTTCTGGTGTTTTGTGGGTAAATAAAGAACTCTCCTCGTTGTACCCTGCTTAAAACCATTTTGTGCTGATCTGTAATGGGAGGAGTACACACTGTTGGATGAGATGTTCAGTTTCTTGTATGGAGTAGCCTTCATTTCTCAGAACAAATACAAACTGCTGAATTTCAGAAGAATCTTCTTCTTCTGGCTATTTTGAGTCTATAATCAAACCCACAAAGCTTGAGACTCCAGATACTCAACTCACCTAAAGAAGGGCATTATCATTACTTCTTTAATCAGAACAACAGCTTTCATCTGTGTGACATCATTACAAAAGGATTTCATAATTATTAATAATGCTTTTAACATGACTGACTTAGATTAGTGAACAGAATGTACCACTGGAACACAAGTAAAATAGATGCTGAAAATAGGTCTCTGTACACTTATGTAGATATTCCACTAAAAATCCAGCCGTTTCCACCAATAATAATCATTTACATTATTAACCAAGATGGCGCCGGAGAGGATGGTTGCTGTCGCTCGGCGTCCTCCTCAATTTTGCTTTTTTTAAATGTTTTTAGCACTATTTTCGTGTTTTGTTACAACATGCCACGCAGTGATCACCTATGGCAGACAAACTCTTTTAAATATTCGAGAATCTTCACAATCTTGGACCACACAATCGGACTTTTTTATGAATGGAGGTGGCTTACCTTGGCTACCTGAGCGGAAACAATGCCGGAGGAAAAGGGGGAAACGAGCCGGAGTCCTGGTCAGGCTGAGGAGGAGACAACACCATACCCCTCTTCCCAGCGTTCTCCTGGCTAACGTCCAAAGTTTACAGCAGTGTTCTGTACCGCTGTTTATATTCCCCCTGACGCCAACACCACGCAGGAAACACTACACCCGGAAGCTGCTTTCATCGTGGCTGGTGACTTTAACAAGGCGAACCTGAGAAAGTTCTGCTGAAGTACTATCAGCACGTTGACTTTCCAACGCGCGGCCATAACTTTTTGGACAGTGTGTAGACGCCGCTTGGACACACCTACAAAGCCCACCCCCGAACAGCCTTCGGTAAATCAGATCATTCCTCCATCCAGCTGCTACCACCTTATAGGCAGAAGCTGAAGCGCGAGCTGGCGGTGACGCGCTCGGTTTAGCGCTGGACTGACCAATCAGACAACGTCCTGCGTCACTGCTTCCGCACTACTGACTGGGAAGTCTTCCGGTCTGCAGCCGGCGAGGGAAATGTGAATGAGTACGCTGAATACGTTACCGGATACATTCACAAAATCGTGGGTCACTGTACGGACTTATCCCAACCAGAAGCCGTGGGTCAATGGAGAGGTGCGGACTGCGCTCAGAGCAAGGACAGCTGCATTTAAATCCGGAGATCCATGTAAGTACAGGAAAGCCCGGTACAATCTCAGAAAGACAATAAAAACAGCCAAAGGACAGTACAGAGAGAAGGTGGAGTCCTGTTACAGTGGATCTAATATCAGGCACATGTGGACTGGGCTAAAGACCATCACAGACTACAAGGGGAAGAGCTACAACATGCGGGAGGTGACTGCTTCTCTACCTGAGGAGCTGAACACCTTCTATGCCCGCTTTGAGAATCACAGCAAGCCGGAGTTTCTGTCAGAGGAGGAGAGCTGTCCTTTTCAGATCCCTCAGGCAGACGTGTGTAAACACTTTAAAAAGGTAAACACACGGAAAGCTCCTGGACCGGACAACATCCCAGGACGCGTTCTCAAAGCATCCACTCAGGAACTGGCAGATGTCTTCACGGACATTTTTAATCTTTCCCTGCTCTTGTCTCTCGTCCCACATGCTTCAAGAGGACCACCATCGTCCCTGTCCTGAAGAAACCTACTGTGAGCTGCCTCAATGACTATCACCTAGTAGCACTAACCTCCATCATCATGAAGTGCTTTGAGGGTATAGTCAAAACTCACATCACAGCGTCACTTCCTGCTTCACTCGACCCATTCCAGTTCGCCTACCGGTCACACAGATCCACAGACGATGCAATAGCGCTGGCTCTGCACACTGCTCTTTCACACCTGGACCATAAAAACACTTATGTG
>JAQMYF010040145.1:0-12685 GCA_030014195.1 Neosilurus mollespiculum
GACCTTGACCTACTTTTCAAGGTCACAGAGGCAAAACTGTATATTAGGTTTCTGGACATTTACTTGCTGTGTGCTGAAGCTTTCAAATTTGTTATGCTTGTTCTGTACTGGCATATTATTATTGTCTGGGTCGACCCCTGTGGTCTATTTATTATTATATTTTAGTGATTTTGTTGACTTACCAACTCAAGTCTAGTGTCACTGCCACTGTTATCATCACTCACTCACTCATTAGCTGTACCGCCTAATCCTACTAAGGTCACAGGGAAGCTGGAGCCTATCTCAGCTGACAGTGGGAGAAGGCAGGGTACACCCTGAACACCTCTCTAGTCCATCACAGGGCCAAGACACACAACCATTTACACTCACACCTAGGGGTAGTTTGGAACAGCCAATTAGCCTAATCTGCATGTAACCACAATGAACACATGGAAACACAGGGAGAACCTTCATGCTGTGAGGCGGACGTGCTAACCACTACATAATGCCGCCCAACACCAGTAATAATTAATATACACGTAATATACGTATCTCTTTTGTGGTTCAGATCAGATGTAGTAGCCTTCACTGCCTTTACACATCAAAGAGCCTTGGGCAAAAAACAGCACGTCTTATATGGTGTTCCTGGTTTGCAGTGGTAAATACCTACCAAAGGTGGTCCAATTGGGGGAACCAGTTCAGTGGCAAGAGCATCATGCGTGCCCAAGGCTCACTGATGTGTGTGAGAATAGGCAATAAGATATAGGATATAGGATAGGAAAATCTAGTACATATGGTCTGACCCCAGAGGCCAGTCAGGTGTCAGTGTTATGGCTGTTCATCTGTTAGCCTAGTAAATAGTGAA
Source organism: Neosilurus mollespiculum (assembly GCA_030014195.1). Classification (NCBI taxonomy): domain Eukaryota; kingdom Metazoa; phylum Chordata; class Actinopteri; order Siluriformes; family Plotosidae; genus Neosilurus; species Neosilurus mollespiculum. The sequence continues at coordinate 845 of JAQMYF010040145.1, forward strand.
ATACTGTCTGTTTATTCACACTATGGACAATTTGATTCAGTGTTCAAAAAGAACAGATAATGAGTTTTAAAGAGATAAAAGTACAGACATGAATAGGTAAGTACAATCGAGTACAGGTTGTAAATTAAACTATAAAACTATACATTTTATTAGAAAGCTTGTAAGTAAGGTTCATGTGCATCTGGTAGAGACAACCTAAGGTAAACATTAGGACTAGGAACTCGGAAGATGCAACAGACCTGTTCGGATGGGTGGTTTAGTTTTGGGGCACAAGTGAACAGTCAGAAATTGAGCATTCAGGATACAAAGATGATTAACATGTGACACAGTTAAATGTGTTAGACAATATCACAAGCAAACACAAACAAAAATAAAAATTATGGGGGTGGGGTGGGGGAACAACCCTGCACATTTCTTGTTGAAACCAATTATGAAGGTAACCAACGTAGGTGAAGATGAGGAACTCTCACTGTCAGAGTTCCCAGACCATGCTTACAGCTCTGGAATTTCCACCACTGTTTTTCTCTTAGTGTTTTTTTTTTCAGTGTTCCCAAGGCTATAGTGTTCCCAGGATCCACTGCAACCCTGACCAAATTAAAGAGGTCACTGAAACTGGGTCAGTGGGACTTGTAGACAATGCACATCTGCAGTATGAATGTAAATACAGATACAGATGTTTTGAATAACTAAATGGATAGTTATGCAAGCTAAATCCAATTTCATTCAGTTTCGAATTTTATTCACTTTAAGTGGACTAAAAATAAACATTTACACTTTGTGAACCTGCTGATATAAAGCAGGTTCACAAAGTGTAAATGTTTATTTTTAGTCCACTTAAAGTGAACATTTACACTTTGTGAACCTGCTGATATAAAGCAAAAAGTTTGACTCACAGTTCCCGCCAGTTTTAAAGTTAAACTTTAAAGTTAAAGTTTTATGGCGGACTACTTTATTTGAAGTCGAGGCATTGAGTTCGAAGATTGACCAATCACGGCGTCAAGTTTGCATCACGTGACTTCCAACATGGCGGCGCCCATGCAAGATACGAAAGGCTTGTGATGAGACCACAAACACCACAGTTGACCTGCTTTATACACATCAGTCATGTCACAAAACATAGGATTTATGCATTAATCGGAAATATATCGAGTGTGTGCAGATGGGGCTGAAATTGGGCGGTGGGTGGTATAATGATGCCCTGGGACATTAGAAGTGTCGCACTTCACCGACATTCCACCTGTAGGAATGTAACAATCCGCGCGTTTCAGCTCCCGTTTTCTCAGCGTGTGGGCGTGTGAGGAGCTTCCCCAAATCTGCTGTTTTGTGTTTGGCTGTCGCCACATTTATCCATGACGACATGAATGACGTAGCCAAGGGGGTTTCTCTTCAAATTGATATACAGGACATTGCTATTGTTTTAACTGTCTGTAATCGATCCTAAAACTTATAAACAATCAAAGAACAGAATAAAGGCATATAGAACCTTTATTTATGATTTCATCTTGCTACTTGTGAAATTGTATTGAATAAACTTATTGTAATCATGTGAAAGTACGAAATTAACAACAATGTGGGGTGGGTAAATGGATTTAATTTCCTTATTACCAGAGGTATAGAGGTTATATTAGATTTTTTTTTCATGATCTATTTTATATGATCAAGGGCTGGAATTTTAATATCTAAAAATTTGTACGCTACCAACTAAAGCAGGTTTTCATTCAAAAGACTGATAGAACTTTGTGTAAAAAAAAAAAAAGAAAGAAAGAATTTGGGAAATTTCTGGAGAGGTCACAGTCTGTTGGTTTAAGATAAGAACATCATCAGAAGATTAAAGTTTGTTTTAATTAGTATAGGCACTCTTGTTTAAAAAAAATGTAATTACTTAATAATATTAAATAACAATAATATTACTCACTCACTCGTTTGTTGAACCATTAACTCCTATTAGGGTCACGGAAAGGCTGGAGCCTATCTCAACCGACACTGGGTAAAGGCGGGGTTCACCCTGAACAGCTCGCCTGTCTATTGCAGGGCCAACAAAAGCAAGCATTTACACTAACACTCACACATAGGGGCAATTTGAAACAGCCAGTTGGCCTAATGTGCATGTCTTTGGACTGTGGAAGGAAACAGGAGTACCCAGAGGTAACCCACTCAAGCATAGGAAGAACATGCAAACTCCACACAGAAACTCAGCACTTTCTTGCTGTAAGGTGGACATGCCAACCACTACACAACCATGCTGCCCAACAACAAAAATAAGACTGAATAAACTGAAGGGTGTGTTGTATAAAGTCAGAGCCAGAGGATTTGATGTTTTACTTAATTAACAAAAATGCCTCAAAAATAGTTGGGATAGTTTCATAAAGAAGGTCATAGATATGGAATCTATTATAAGCATAGAAAAGTTTAATTTCCACCGAAGTGCTATTTTGTTAATACATTTTCATTAAGAGTTTTCCAACTGACCCCTTGTTTACAGGATTATTTATACTTTGGTATATATTATGTTTATATCATTTTATATCCAATTGATAATTCTAATATGCAGTTTTCATAAAACATATTAGAAATCAGATGATAAAGTCATAGATAAGAAACAATGTCCTCTGTCTCTGAGCCCAGGATACCCATGCCTAGTTACAGTGGCAGTGCTGCCAGTTCTGCCTTGTGACACTAAGCTACCCTTGCTCTAATGCCACATAAAAGTGACCTAAGTGCCTGAGGTAGATCTTTAAGAAAAAAATGTCTTTTGCAGTTTCTCTTTAAGGACAGGGTTAGGCACATCATTAGCTATTGAAAACCAGGAAAAATTTGTAGTCCCTCTGGGGTGGGAATGAAACTTCTTTTCCATACCCATTTTCAGCACTTAGCTTCTGGCCGAATACAGATATTTTCCTTCTTCATTCAGTGGAGTGACATAATATTTAGAAAGGTATTATGCAGTTTGGGACACACCAAATGCTGTCCTTGGTTGTGTGTTACAGTATTGCCTTTTAAAAATCAATGTTGATTAACTTTTAAAGTTTTTTTAAATTAATCTAACGCCCAAAAAAATTGTGACTGAAGTCTGACTTCATTCCATGTCATGTGACCTAAAGCCACACCATTGCAGAATGATGAATCAGCTGATTGAGATGCAAACAGTCTTGTATGAATTTGATCTTTGATCTTTATTGCATTTGTCATTAAAAATGTTTCTGAGTTTTCTACATGTATGTGCATTTCAAAATATAAGACATGCCTGAGAGGTAACCATCTGATCAGATGTCTGAAATTTTTATTATTATTTTTCCAGTGTTTTTGTTGGCCTCCATGTGTCTGTGTGCCTTAGTTATGTCTTCCATGTTGAACATTGTGTCGATTGCAGGCCTCAGTGACGTGGACAGGTCTACTGACTGAAAGTGTGGCAAAACCTGCTCAGTGAAGCTTGCAACTAGTTAAGCTTTATACTATAAAAAAAAACAAAAGAACTCAGTACTCATAGAAAAAGTCTCTATCCACTGCCTTTCCCCCATTAGACCATAGAGCACCCATCTTCCATCCATAGCCAGACTACGCACATTTTTCTCCCAGTAAGATCCGCCTATATAATCAAGGATGACATCAACCCCCCTGTCTGCAAGAACATTAAGTGCTTACCATTAGGAGAGAGCACAAGTAGCAAATGAGGCAAAGCAGCATTTTTACTGTTCACAGGATAATTAAAAGCATATCAGAGAAGTATGTTAAAGAAATGTAGAGTATATTTGACATAACTCACCTTGAGTGAACTGCAGAAGCTTATCGGAGAAATCCCCTTCTTTGTAACTGAACTGAGCAGCTGCTCCCAGTTTTTCTGCAATCTTTAGCTTATCGGGGCTTCCAGCAGTCACCAAAGGTACAGCACAAAATAGATGAGCAAGGTGAATGGCAGCAGTACCGACTCCACTTGCTCCAGCATGAATTAACACTGTCTCTCCCTCATTAACTTGGGCTAAAATGAAACAAAGCATTACACCAGCACATACTGGTCACAGATTACACAGAAGTTAAAGAAGTTACAGACAGCAATTTTTCTCATTTGAATAAATTTCAGTATGACTTTCTGAACAACAAATGTACTTAAGCATAAGAGAAGCAGAAAAGAAACACACCAGTTAATGCTCCACTAGGTAGGATAGTATAGGATAGTAGCACAAATGGGATAGTATTAATAATTATGCTTTCATTAGTGTATAATTAACTATGAATTGTTGTGTTTTCATAAAGTTAGAATGGGCACTACAGTGCTACGGTGTGCTTTCTGTGATTTACTTTATTAAAAGTGGTAGCATGAACCCAGAAGGAAGCACCGAAGAGGAAAAAAGAGCCAGAACAGGGATCAGTGTTTGCTGGTGCTGGCTAACAAGTTTGAGAAGCAAAAGAAAAAAGTATCGACCTATTTAGCATGAAAAAAGCAAGACAGTGTAAATATAACCATTTGGCACAAGCTTAGAAAGGAACAGGTAAGAGAAAGGCATTCAGTTGGTTGTACTGAGCTGAATTCTACATAGTGGACCTTAAAACTTATTTAAACTTTATATCCTTTCATGCTTTCAGTTTGCACCTATTAAGCGGGGGCAGTGGTAGGGTGCTGGATTACTGATCCCAAGGTCGGTGGTTCAAGCCCCACTATTAACGGGATGTCTCTGCTGTCCCCACAGTGCAGCTAACTGGGTTATCAAAGGCCTGCCATGTCTCTCACTATCTGTGGTGAGAGGAATGTAAAATAACCATTGCTGATTTTTGTCAAGAGTAGACTGCACAGCCATCAGCGTGTTTCTGCCCTGCGATGGCCTGACAAGCTGTCCAGGGTCTACTCTTTCCTCGCCCTGAGTCGGCTGAGATGGGCGCCAGCCTCCCTGCGACCCTAAATAGAATTAAATGGTTCAGAAAATGAATAATGAACCTATTGAGTGCAGAACTTGATAGGCTGTTAGCCAGGCCTCTGGGATAGCTGCAGCTTCGTAGAGAGTAAAATGTGAAGGGACAGGCATGAGAAGTTCCTCAGACACAGCTACATGCTGTGCATATCCACACTGAGAAAGCAAAGCCATAACCTTATCGCCTGAATTAAAATTCCTCTTGAGTCCAGGGCTAAAACCCAGCAGTCTCCGGACCAAGGATTTCACCTGCTCATGGAGGAGCTGGGTAAAGACCTCTCCTCAGTTAAAGGAAACAGAATTTTCTATTACTGGCACTTGTGTCACACCATATTTTAATGTTATGTGTATTAATGAGTTAACCTGTAACATATCAGCCCTGTTTAGAGCTGTTGCATACACTTTATTAAGAACTTCTCCATCTTTAGGTTCAGGTTTGGGACCTTGTCCTAAATACAGCTTATCAGGTCCACCTGGTTCTTTGAAACATACTGTCTGCATTGTCTGCCAAAAAGAGTCAATAATAATATTTAATTTCAAAAAGGTCACATTTGACTTTAATAAATAATTGTTTTATACTTGGATTTATAACACCTCAATGGACTCAATGAATATAGACTTACCTTTTCTTCATCTGGATGCTGAAGCATAACTTGGATGGTAACAGTACTAAATAATGAAACAATATTTCAGTACAAACATATATCTCAAAAACATAAATTTTTAAAATGTGGACATTAAAAATGACGTATGTGTATGGAAGCAAATATCTCCCATCCGATTTTGAAATTTAAAAGCCTTTGAATTACTAGCACTGAATTTTTTTTTGCACCAAAATTAAGTATCTGAATTTTTTTGCCTATAAATTCAGACCCTCATATTTTGAATCTCTCCTTTTCGCTTTTATTTTTTTCCAATGTTCACAAATTCAGGACTAAAATACGAGCGTTAAAAATGAAAAGTCACAAATTCAATGGGTCAAATACGGTGTCTGAAATCCGACAGGCCAAATTCAGTGTCCAAAAATTCACTGTCAACATCCGGTTATCCGCCAAGGATAAGCAATCAAACAAAGATCCAGCCATTCATTTACGCATCAGGGAAACGGACAGCCCATGGCAACAGTCCCGCATCTCGGCACTTCGGTAAGTATGTTACCTCTTTTACTTGCTTCTCATGTCTATTGCTTTTGATAGTAACAAATAAAACTGTCATGTTGAACATTAACAGAATTTACTGGACAACATCCAGCGGTACATTTGACGAACAGGGTTTGCTAATGTTATGTTAGCATAGATTATCTTTGCTAATGTTACATTCTTGGACTGACATTATTTTCTCTCTCTCTCTCTCTCTCTCTCTCTCTCTCTCTCTATATATATATATATATATATATATATGTATATATATACTGTTCATTTGTGCAGAATGAAACATTCATAAATAAATTAATAGATATGAAAAAGTCATCATGTCAACATTTATGACAGCACATGTAATACATGTAATACATGTTCTCTGCTTTGGCTGATATTTTAACTTGACCATGTAGTGGAGGAATTCGGGGTATCACTGGGGGTGCTGTGTGGTTTTGGACCCATGAACTGTGGAAGGCCTATGGCCTGCTGGTCTGAAATGTCATAATGTCATATATATATGTTCCTCCATAAATCTTATGCAAATTGCTGGATTTCAATATCACGTACTGGAATTAATTATTGATCATTAACAGCATCAACATGATTAAGAACATGAATACAGAAATTGTAATATCTTTGAAATGAGTTATCATTTTCCCTATTTAAAGACATTAGTAATCCTGAAATGGAGAACTGTCCAATGTAGTCATCTCTAATGAAATATATATTTAAATTGTTAATGATTATACCTATAGCAGAGCAACTGTATGATTTTATGTACTATATAATTATTGGATGATTTATGTGACTATTGTATGAGAAGTTTATTCACTGAAGTGTAAGATAATTTTATTATTTTATGCAGGCTCATTCCACTCTGTACAAGTACTGCTTGACCATCTTTGAATACGGGACATTGAAACAAAATGTCGGACCATGAAAAGAAATTAAAATGGCTGTCCTAAGTGAGGGGAGGTGCCGAGCCTTCAAGGTCAGCTCGGGACAGGTTGAGACTCTGGACATGTCGAGACTTGTTGAGATATGTTGAGATATGAGGTCATCAGAGACTAATCAGAACAAGGTCACATTGAGACATGATGTCATAAGGGACCAATCAGAGTCCAGAATAATCATTATTACCAGCATTAAAAAATTCTAAGACATGATTCAAGAAAAACTACAAAATTTATTTGCCAATGATTAAGGACCTAGATGCAATTATAACAAGGTTGAAAACATTTTGCTTCCTTTTAATGTTACATACTGTTTTGTTTACTTACTCATCCTCTTCACAATTTGTTTAATTTGACACGTGTTCCATGCTTGGTTTGGCTCCTCTTCCTTCATGATTCTAAACCAGCTAGAGAACCAGCACCAAGTCTCCCCATTCTCTTTGCGAAATACCTACTTGTCTGGAATGGGACATGTTGTCTTGTCAGAAAATTCAACGACAAAGAAAGGCATTTGAAACTGAAAATTAATCCATCAGTATATGGGAACACATAATATAATATTAAAAGAACGATACTTTATCTATTAATGACTGATATTTCTTATTTCTAAGACTGTGTCAAAGGTAAGTTCTAAATTTCATGCCCATGCAGATGTGTTAAATTGTATCAAAATTGATTGTTTTTATTACAGAAATCTTGCAATTTAAAATATTTAAGTATGTTTTCTATTTGAGTCCTTTTTAATAGAGAAATATGCTCTGACCACTGATTGAATCAAAGGTATAATCACAGCCGATGACCCTGATTGCGGAAAGAAGATTGTTTTCTGGTGGAGTGAATCTAGGGGATCATTGAAACACAGTAGATGCCTAGAAGTGTAGAATTGATGAATGATTGCTCATAGAAGGCAGTGGTACGGTAAACAAACTCTCAGAGTGCTGTCTTGGTACCTTGTCTTACTTCATGTGCTAGACAGTAATTCCCAAAAGGAAGCTGAAACAGTTGTCAGGTTTGGTGAAATGAACTTTTTTCACTTGCTCATTGTGTCACAATTTTACTAAACAGATTTAAATACAAAAGTAAACCTACATAAATCAGGATTACTTAAATAAATCAAGCATGGAGTTAGAATTTAGAGAATAACTTTCTGTGCTTATAATTATCAGTTGTAGTACTGCATACATACCATAAAATATATACAGATGTATCAGAATCATAACTTAAGGGTTAAAATAAAATGATTGCTGTTTCCAATTTCCTACCTACCATTTTTTGGCAATAAAACTTAGTGTTTCAGGTTTTTTATAGGAAAACATCAGGATAATTTCTAGGGATATTAAATTTAATAAGGCCAAATAAAAATAATTGTTTATATTTGATTTTTCTTCCAAAACACTTTGAGTAGGCAGGAAAAAAATAATTTTTTTAGAACTAGGAAATACACAAACACCGCAGTAGCTTCTCGCTCAGAGCGATGTGATTACACACAAGATAGATTAAAGTCGTTTATTTACTTATTTAATACTTACTTTGTAATTCGAATCTGCTTCAAGTTCACACCCGACTCGATCTTCTTTACTGCTCGTATTTATGATAGGATCCTTACAGGATCTTCCTTTAAATGTATTTGCAGTAGTCAGTGGTACTGAATGAATGAATTGCTGAAGTTTGTGGAAAGCATGTTATGTTGATTGCATGCTCTAATCAAGGCTAAATGTGCTCCCACAAAATGTTAGAGTGCACAACATTTTTTATACATATAGTAAGTGTGTGTGTGTGTGTGTGTGTGTGTGTCTTTTCAGTCGCTCCTACCCTTCCTGTACTTTTAACTCCTTTTTTTCTTGTTACTTTAACTTTTTCCCCCCCTGTATTTATTGTTTTATTGCTCATAAGTAGCTGCCCTCTGAAGATGTGGGTTGAGAAGGTTTTTGTACTTTTTGTCGCTGTGGAACTTTTACTTTCATGGAGAGTCGGACCGCAGCGCAGTAACTACACGTCGCGCGCTTTCTTTACTCCAGGATCAGCTGATTGCCCTGAAGCCGGCCGGTCCAGTAACTGTAGACCTGCTGTATGCAAATAGTAAGGATGCCTACAGTTCCTCCCCCCTCCCCACTTGACTACTTGACCGGAAGACCACAGTCTTCCGCCTGCAGCACTGCGTGTCGGACACGGTGGTCAGCAACACCGGAGCGCCACAAGGACAGACTAAACAAAGTGATCCGCAAGGCCAGTAACGTTGTGGGGATGGAGCTAGACTCTCTGACGGTAGTGTCGGGACAACATTCAACAATACCTCCAACCCGCTTCACAACCTCACGTGCACGTTCAGTGAGAGACTGATACCACCTAAATGTACCACTGAACGACACAGGAAATCCTTCCTACCTGTGGCCATTAAACTCTACAACTCCTCCATATAGCAACAACATCAAATCAAATTCAAATCAAATTCAAACTTATTTGTCACGTACGAAATCATACACAGTACAATATGTAGTGAAATGCTTGTTACGGCTGTCCTAAAAATTGAAGAATAAAACCTATCAATATCAAGAAGAAAGAACAATAACAATAACTATTTAAAGGACTGTATAGTTAAAGTCAATATAAATATAAAAATGTAAAAGTATATAAAAATAAAATACAAATAAAAATCTATAAAATAAAAATAAAATATGGCATACAGAAATACATATAAAATGAAATATAAATGCAGAATGAATGCAATATGATGAAATATAATGAAATATAAATGCAAATATAAAAACAGTGGCAATTTTACAGTACACTGTATGTAAAGTGTCAAGTGGCTGTAAGTGTAAAGTGACAAGTATGAAGTGACAAGTGTCTGTGTGCAACCATAAGCTGAGGTGGAATGTAATGATTATGTGTAGGGTAGAGTCTACAAAATCCAGGTACCAGTGTTCTGGTTCAGGGCCCGAAACGGCCTGCGGGAAGAAGCTCCTCTTGATTCGCTCAGTGTTTGCTTTCAAGGAACGGAAACGTTTCCCAGACCGCAACAGAGAGAAGAGTCCATTGTTGGGATGGCTGAGGTCCTTCACTATCTTCCTGGCCTTGGTCCAGCACCGCTTGCTGTATATAGTGTAGATCCACTGTTATACATTTACATTTTGCACTACATTTATATTCTATTGTTTATCATATTGATAATACTGTATATTTTACTCACCACAGGGTTCATTCTGGATCTGTTTATATAGACATTAGTAACTTCTTAGACTTAAATATTACATATATGTGCATGTGTGTGTGTGTGTGTGTGTGTGTATGGTATGGATGGTATGTAGGGTATGTATGTTTGTGTGCCCGTAGTGCCCGTAATGCCGTTTGCCCGTAGTGCCGTTTGCCCGTAGTGTTGTTTGCCCGCAGTGCCATTTGCCCGTAGTGCGTTTGCCCGAAGTGCCCGTAGCACCGTTTGCCCGAAGTGCCGTTTGCCCGTAGTGTTGTTTGCCCGTAGTGCCGTTTGCAGGGAAAATCTCTAAGTGCATTTCTAGTTCTTAATGACTTAGGCCTTATTATTATTTTTTTATATAAAGCAGATTTCGTCAGTAGCTTATGTCTGCAACACAGAATCTGTCATTAATATAAACTATATTCGAAATGAAACTGTATTCTTAGACTATATTCGATTTTTCTTTGGTAATACAGGCTTAAACCATGTTAGACATGTGGTTAAGAATGGTTTTGCAAGATATTCTCAGTATATAAAACTTTTAATACAGTGCTTCATGTGTGACATTTTGTCCCTCACTATATATGTACCGATCATGAATACATTAATAAATAAATACATTCTTGCAACGCAAGGGGAGCCTGCACCATTATCAGCCCTGAGTGCTGCACCGGGTTAGTGGATCCAACAGAGGACTTGAACAAAATTCAACGAGACATTTTTGATCTTTCAACAAAATTACAATTAAAAAAAAATTGGACTAACACTGTTATGCCGATGAGATCAGGACTGGTGAGATTCTCTGACTGGCCTGATTCCTGTACTGCATTTGCATGCTTTGTTCAGATTGTCTCCACTTCTATGCATTCCTCTCCCTTGCAAGGTATAAATTCTACAGTGCTGAGCCTTAGGTCAGGCTTGGATGACTACAGCAAACCTACAGTCAGTTTTCAATAAAGAGTAACTTCTGTTTGAAAGATATCCCAATGTCTCCTGGTCTCTGGTTCGACAAGGAAAGGAAAAAGTTTCCAACAAAACACAGTAAAATATTACATAATTCAATTAAAAAATGATAGCATACATGCACACCCAAGTTGGTAGAGCCAATTAATGGCCATACCAATCTTATAAGCTCGATATATTGTCTTGATAACATTAAGATAAACAATTATATAAGAAACTGGAAGCATGCTGGTAGTGGGTAACCCATCCGCCTCACAGCAAGAAATTACTGGGTTCGAGACCTAGGTTTGGCGAGGGACGTTTCTGTGTTGAGTTTGCATGTTCTCTCCGTGCTTACAAGGGTTTCCTAGGGGTACTCCGGTTTCCATGCACATTAGGCTAATTAGCTGTTCTGAATTACCCCTATGTGTGAGTATGAATGGTTGTTTGTGTTACACTGCTATGGACTGGTGAGATGTTCAGAGTGGACCCTGCCTTCACCCAGAGTTGGATCTGAAGGGCTCCAGCCTCCATATTACCCTAGTAGGATTAAGTGATTCGGCGAATGAATGAATGAATAAATGAATGAATGAGTGAAAGAAATTTACTGTTAAATCCTTATTGTTTTTAAGCTTCCCCAGTGCAGCTAACTGGGTTATCAAATGCCGGCCATGTCTCTCACTGTCTGTGGTGAGAGGCATGTAAAAGAA
>JAQMYF010040146.1:0-12675 GCA_030014195.1 Neosilurus mollespiculum
CGCGCGGAGAGGTCCTCTTGGAAGTAAACACACAGTTAAACTGCAGTAATGAGCTCATCTCAATCACTGGTTGCCATAGTGATGGTATGCCTTTTCCCTCTGACAGTTGAATTCACTGAGATTCAACTGAGGTGCACCTCACAAACTCCTGCCTTCTGTGGCCAAACCACAAGTCCTATCCTCAAAATGATGATACCATTTAAGAGACAGATAAGAGTCTTGTGAAAACAGTGATGTAGATTTTATGTGTGTGTGAGACTAAAACTGTGGTCATGGGAGCAGTTTGAAAGGAGAAAGTGTTACTTTGTCCTTTCCTCAAACTGTGCAGGTCAGATTTATAATGTGAGTAGATGGGGCAGTTGGATGGTGTTCCTCTCGCTTGGAGGAGTCTGGAGGCAATTTGCTTAGTCTCACACATGTCTGCGATCAGCACAATTTTTCCTGTAAAATGGTATTAAAAATTATCTATGTAGAGTAAACCTTGTGGGAATGAGAGCGAGCGGAAGAGAGACTATTCGCAAGATTTTCACAGCTCCTCTCCACTCTACCTGATGATGTCACACACTCTAGTTTTGAGCATTATGCCAGAACTTGACCTCAAACAAAGTTGAATATTTTTAAAAGTTTGAATGGAATTTGAAATGTTGAATGATATTCTGAATCCCTAAAAGATGTGGAACATTTTGATTTTAATGAAAGTCTTAATAGCTGAAAGTACGAATGAATGGTAAAGAGTTGAAAATGTGTGAAAAAGTGTGAAAATGTGAAAATTTTTAACATTCTGTCAATGCATTTTAATGGAAAAAAATTCCTGAAAAACTGGAAATTTCGGAAAGTTTGAATGTTAGGAATGAGAAAAATAGACGCCGGAATGTCTTAATTGAGCTGAAAGTTTTGATGTTTGAATGACATTTCTACGATAAAAAATGTGAAAGAGATAGGTGCCAAAAAACGTGACGGAATAATAATAATAATAATAATAATAACTAAACTGAGTGCATTTCCTGCAGAAAATGCGTGTAAATGCTGATCAGCTGAATGGATCGCTGAAGCAATGCGGAAAGTGCCTGAAAATTAACCACACAGACATCAGCTGATCATGGACACCTCTTTGTGTCCAACTGCACTCACAGGTCTCACAGGTGACAGTTCTCAATGGCAGTTTAACTGTCATTTCCACTAAAACACAGATCTCTACAGAGTCAGATCTAGCTCTGCGCACCCCTCAACAACTCCTATTATTTCGAAAACCCTAAGTCCTATTATTGAAATAATGTAACTGTCAGCACCAGGAGACTTGACTGAACATAAAAATATATGATTTGTGTAGATAAAGTGAAAAATGACCAAGGGATGGCAGTTTAAAAACTGGGCTGTTTTGGATTTAGTCAGACGAGAGATATAATGGAGGTCAATAAGAGCAGGGAGTGGCACTCCCTGTGAACAGAGGCTTCTACTGAAAAAACTTAACCTAGGACTAGTTAAACATAGAAAAACATACGGAAGAATAAGTTTAATAATAAGAATAAAGATTACAACAACAATAGTATGAATGCTTTCAGCATTCACACTATTAATAATAAGAATAAAGATTACAATAACAATAGTATGAAAGCTTTCAGCATTCACACCAATAAGCGTGCAAAATATTGTGTGCAATTTGTCCAGTATATCAGCAGTTCAGCAGCCTGATGGCTAAAAACTGTCCTAAGTCTGCTGGTGTGAGTCTGGATGCTCCTGTACTGTGTGCCTGATGGCAGGAGTGTGAAGAGTGTGTGGCTGGGTTGGCTGGGATCAGAGAGGATCTGCTGGGCCTTCCTCGTATAGTGTTGTGTGTAGAGGTCCTGGATGCCTGGCAGTTCAGTCCTGGTGATGCGCTGTGCTGATCTGACCACCCTCTGTTGCGGTCCAGAGCATTACAACTGCCGTACCAGGTTGTGATGCAGCCAGACAGAATACTCTTGATGGTGCATTGGTAAAAGTTGGTGAGTGTTTTGGGAATCTAAGCCAAACCTCCTCAGCCACCGAAGAAAGAAGAGCTGTTGCCTCGCTGCTTTCGTGATTACACCCACGTTATGTGACCAGCTCAGATCATAAGTGATTTTGATCCCAAGCAACCTGAAGTAACTGACTCTTTCCACCTCTGTCCCCTCAATGTGAATAGGGGTGTGGCCTCCACCCTCCAGTCTCCTGTAGTACACGATGAGCTCCTTGGTCTTGCTGACATTGAGCAGCAGATTGTTGTCCCAGCACCATGATGTCAGGGCTCTCACCTCTGCTCTGTAAGCAGACTCATCTCCATCTGAATTGCAGCCGATGATGGTGGTGTCATCTGCAAATTTAATGATGGTGTTGGAACTGTGAGTGGCCGTACACTCATGGGTGAACAGGGGGTACAGCAGGGGGCTGAGCGCACATCCCTGGGGGGGCATTGGTGCAGAAAGTCAGTGTGGAGGATGTCACATTGGCGACCCGCACCACCTGTGGTCTGACTGTCAGGAAGTCCAGGATCCAGTTGCATAAGGAGAGACTGATGCGTAAATCCAGGTGCTTCATGACAACCCTGGATGGTATTATGGTGTTGAAAGAAGTGCTGTAAGCAGCATCCACACATGAGTGTTCTTGTGGTCCAGGTGTGAGAGAGCAGTGTGCAGAACCAGCGCTATTGCATTGTCTGTGGATCTGTTTGACCAGTAGTTGAACTGGAATTGGTCGAGTGAAGCAGGCAGTGAAGATGTTATGCTCAAAGCACTTCATGATGATGGAGGTGAGTGCTACAGGGTGATAGTCACTGAGGCAGCCCACATTAGGTTTCTTGTGGACAGGCACAATGGTGGTCCTCTTGAAGCATGTGGGAATGACAGACAAGTGCAGGGGAAAAAAAATGTCCACAAAGACATCCACTAGTTTCTGAGCACATGCTTTGAGAACACGACCTGGGATGTTGTCCGGTCCAAGAGCTTTCCATGTGTTTACCTTTTAATAGTACTTACATATGTCTGCCTGAAGGATCTGACAGAAACTCTGGCTTGCTGTGGTTCTCAAAGTGGGCATAGAAGATGTTCAGCTCCTCAGGTAGAGAAGCAGTCACCACATAATTTCCTGCGGAACGAAAATTGACGTGTCACAGTACCTTACACGAAAGGTAATAAAAATAATTATCTGTCTTTATTTCAGGCTACAAATTAACAAAATGTGAATTTTTGAACGGGGTGATACTTTCTATATTTGCAGTTTTTCATTCTTGACAGTAGTTTACCATGTATTTGCAGGGAAACAACTTCTCCTTCTTTCTGTTCCTTTCTGTCTTTTAGTTTCTATAGATAAGTAGGACAACAAAACCATTATACAACTGTGTGAAATAAGGACATTCATCACAGCCATTAGTCATCAAACATTCATTAACTTTGGACAAATAAATTCATAAAACCTGATTGTTGATATAGCATAATTAACATGAGATAAATACTATACCTGCTAATAACAAATTCTTTATGCTTGTCTATGAATTGAGGTGTGGTTTTCATATTTGCGTAAGGCAGGACCAGGCTGACTTGCTCTATGGTGGCTTTTTTATGCTTTGTGATCATTTTCTTTAAATGAACATGTGTTTATGTCTCTTCTTTGTTGAATGCTTTTGTCTAGGTCCAATATCCCCAAAACCATTGATCATTCTGATTCAAAGAGCTAACCTCCAGCCCTTCAGTTCACTGAATTAAGGAAAGGATTAAATGATTAGCTTCAGAAATGCCTAGGTCTGTGATTACTTTGAATTACATATATTTATTGTTATCTGTACATATCCAGTAGGGGCAAGGACAGGAGAATAACAGGGAATTTCTTAATGGAAAACAGTTAATTGTGACCCAGAACACTCAGGAGACTTTGTGTGTGCATTTCAAAAGCATGCAGTTACACTCTCCTAACCACACCTTTAGAGATCATGAGATCTGTGAAAAGGAAAACATTATAAATATACATAAAATCCATATGGTATATTCGCTTTAAACAACTGCTTAGCAATATCTTCAGCAAAATTCATTTTTGAATGGATAACAAAATCACAAACATATTAACAAGTAAACAACACTTTTCCTTATGGTCCAGAACATAGGATGCAACCACATGTAATAATAGATTCCATTGTAGATCATTGCATGAACGTTAAGGCCCATAAAAGGGTAATATTTGCATAAAGGCCAAAGTAGCTAATTCAATTGTATATTACAGAGTATGAAGGTTGCAGAAAGACAATTGTTCTCTTTTGCAATATACCAGGCAAGATCTTTTTAGCTTTAAAACTATTGCACATAAAATCCATGGGGACCATTACTCAAGAGAGCCCAGCAAGGTAAAGCAACAGATGATTCATCTATTCATTATGAGCAGACTACATCGTTGGTTGAAGGCACCCATACGCATGCACACACCCAAAAAATCCATATTTGCACACAGCAAACAGAGAGAATTACCAGCTGTGTGTGTGTGTGTGTGTGTGTGTGTGTGTGTGGGTGGCTGAGTAGATGGGTGTGTGCTTGTGTGCGGTTGGGGCATTAAAACACCACAGGAAAACACTGAACAACAATGGTGTGCATGGCAGGGTTGCAAGGAGAAAGCCCTGCTTTCCAAAAAGAACATTGCTGCTCATTTGCAGTTTGCTAAAGATCACGTGGACAAACCAGAAGGCTATTGGAAAAATGTCTTGTGGGTGGATGAGGCTAAAATATAACTTTTTCATTTGAATGAGAAGCAATATGTTTGGAGAAAGGATAACACTAAATTCCATCATAAGAACCTTGTCCCAACTGTGAAACATGGTGGTGGCAGTACCATGGTTTGGGCCTGTTTTGCTGCATCTAGGCCAGGACGGCTTGCCATCATTGATGGAACAATGAATTCACCTTAATCCAATTAAGATGTTGTGGAAAGACCTGAAAAGTTCAATGGATCACCCACAACAGGAGCCTTATGGACTGTAATGTTATGATATTCACGGAAACATGGCTACACAGCGGAATACCCGACAAAGCTATCGAGCCAGCCGGGCGCCATGTTCTCTGGGTGGACAGAATAGCATGTGATTCCGGTAAGACAAAAGGTGGAGGATTGTGCATTTATTATTACAAGGCTTAGTGTATAAACACTGTCATTGTTGGAAGACACTGCTCAGCTAACCTAGAGTTTCTCATCCAACACCCCCCCCACCTGGGATGAATGTGACCTCACTCAACGAGCTAAATTATTTTCATGCAAAAACAACAAGGACAAGGCCATAAAGACCAAGCCCTCGAATGACCACCAGAGCCTTACACTCTCTTCCATAGACGTCCATAACGCACTGAGCTGAATCAACACACGTAAGGCTGCTGGCCCTGACGGCATTCCTGGACGTGTGCTCAGAGCTTGTGTTGAGCAGCTTACAGGGGTCTTCACAGACATATTCAACCTGCTCGCCCAAGCAGCAGTACCAGCGTTCTTCAAGACTGCTGCTATACTGCCATTGCTGAAACACTCCTCTCCATCGTTCTTGAATGACTACCGCCCTGTTGCACTAACACCCATTGTGTTGAACTGTTTTGAGCGACTAGCCCTGGCACACCTCAAGAAATGTTTGCCTCCCATATTAGACTCACACTAATTTGCCTACCAAAGCAACAGGAGTACAGAGGATGCTGTATCCACAGCGCTGCACTATGTATTCTCACACCTGGACAACAAAAACACATATGCAAGAATGCTGTTTTTTGACTTTTCAGCTAGGCATTCAACATAGTCATTCCCTCCAAGTTAATCACAAAACTTGAGGATCTTGGAATCAATACCTCCCTCTGCTACTGGATCATGGACAGAACCCAGTATGTCAGATCAGGCCGCAACTGCTCCACCAACATCACACTCAACACTGATGCACCTCAGGGCTGTGTGCTTTGCCCGTTCCTTTACTCTCTCTTCACCCATGACTGCAGGCCTATGTACAGGTTCAACTCAAAAATAAAGTTTGCAGACGACACCACGATGATCGGACTCATCAGTGACAATGATGAGTCTGAATACAGGGCAGGGTTAAAGCATGGTACTCTGACAATAACCTGCTCCTGAACACCAGCAAAACCAAGGAGCTCATCGTGAATTTCAGGAAGGAGAAGGATGACATTCATGACCTCATCCATATCAACGGCATGGCTGTTGAAAGTGTCTCCAGCTTCAAATTCCTGGAGAGCCACATGCTCTCTGCACTTATGATTAGATGCTAAATTGTATTTCGTTACTTTGTATTCATACGTGTGTAATGACAGAAAAGTTGAATCTAATTTAATCTAATCTAATTTTCGTGCAGGGAACCCTTCAGAATTTTCTGTATTTCTGCATAAGTATGATTTAAAACATCATTAGTTTTTCACCCATCCTAAAAGTAGACAATGAAAACCCAACTAAACAAATGAGACAAAAACATTACACTTGGTCATCTATTTATCGAGGAAAATGATCCAGTATCACATATCTGTGCGTGGCAAAGGCATGCGAACTGTTGCTTTCGGACACCGTTGTGCAGTAATAACCATAACTAAATGTTTGTAGTAACTAATGATCAGTTCTGCACATGGCTCTTACACTCAAATGCAGTCTTTTTCTTCTCCAAACATAAAACTTCTTCTTTAAAATAGGTTTTATTTTACCAGGAAATAGGTTTAATAAACTTAGATTTGGATTTTGAGGTTAGTCCACCTCACAGCAAGAAGGTCTGAGGTTAAAGTCTCAGGCTTGGCGAGGGCATTTAAAAAAAAATAAATCTCATTTATACAACTGAGCAGTTGCTAGTTATGGGCCTTGCTTAAGGGCCCAACAGTGGCAGCTTAGCAGGGCTGGGGCTTGAATCTGTGACCTTCTGATCAGTAACCCACAGCTTTAACCCACAGCTTTTCTGGGAGCCAGTTTGCCTAATGTACATGTCTTTGGGAGAAACTGGAGTACCTGGAGGAAACCCACGCAAACATGGAGAAAGTATACAATCTCCTCACAGAATTTTTTGAGCTTCTTGTTTACCCCATGTTTGCGTGGATTATGATGGGTATGCCGGTTTCCTCCCACAGTTCAAAGACACGCACTTTAGGCTATTTGGCTGCTGTGAATAGTTGCGTCCTACCCTGCACCCTGGATTGATATTTGGTTATACCAGTTATATCTGTTCATACCAGTATCAGTTACTCTCTTCTATTCAGAGAGGACCCCTCCTTCGCCCAGAGGCAGTTGAGATTGACTCTCCACTTCCCTAGTGTTTTGACAAATGAAATTGTGCATATAATGAACTAAAGAAAAGTTAATCAAAATATATTTTCAACTAGAAGGGCCCTTAGAGGGCTGGAAAAAAGAAATTATTTATCTTATAATAAATAGCCAGAGACCAAGAATGTGTGTGACATTTTTGGTGCAATCTTTATTTTAAACCAGTACATCATGCAAAAGTGTATTTTTGGCATAAATAACAACCGCCCATAAAAAAATAAAATAAAAACAGAATGTAATGATCTGTATCTGAATGAAATCTGAATGAATCTCATATCACACTTCTCTGCACAGATAAAAGCAGATGCACTTGGAGATGAAATGGTAGCTTTAATAAAGCACAGACAGAAAGTCCCCAAAACACCACCCAAACTCGTAGTCAGAAGTCAGGCAGAGTTCAATCAATAAGGCAGACAGATAAACAGATGCAACATATGAAACAAACATAATCAAGTCAAAATAGTCAAAATACTAAGAACAAACTCAAAAATAAAGGCTTGGTATGGACTGATAATAAGACACAGGAGCATTACTATGCACTAAGCATGAGCAAACAGCATCCTTATATGGAGTGGATAATTTGTGGAATGGGAACCAGAAGTGCAGAGCATGTGGGAAAGTAATGTCATTGGAGTGTCCATACTCAGGTGACTGAGTTCAGTGAGATGCATGCTGGGAAGTGTAGTACGAGTTCTGAGTATGCTGTGAAGAAGCTATGGCATCTCATAAACCGATATTTTATTTTCAGTAGAACACAGGAAACATATCAAACGTTGAAAGTGAACAATATAAACTCATTTAATTTTACCGGGTGGTAAGTAAGTGGTAGAAAAAAATAAATAAACAGCAGGAGAAAAGTTTTTTGGCTAATTGGCAACAGATCTGTAATGTGGTTGAGTATAAAAAAAAATCATCTTGGAGAGGCAGAATCTCTCAGAAGTTAAGATGGGCAGAGGTTCAACAATCAGAAAAAAAAAGCATTTACAAATTGTTCCTCAGCGTATACTGGAGAAACCTTTGAATAGCTCGTCATCTACAGTATATAAAAACGATGAGACACCCCTCAAGGTTTCAGGGCATAATATTTTGATACTTTCTTGAGAAACACTGCAATGCACTTGAAAGTTACACGTCCTCTCACTGAAGATTTCTGTTCACAAAATCAACTTTAGTACCAAGAAAAGACGATTTATCATTACCCTAATGCTAACTGCTCATGAGTCAGAACAGTGAAAAGTACTTAAGTACTTAACTACGAGTAAAAATAGGAAAAAATATAGAGTTCCACTTTTTTGGGTGTATGTGCAATATGTACATGCATTTAGCCTTGTAGCCTTGAAGCTTTAGCGCTTTGGTTCGTCTGCTAAAGCACAGATATGTGTGTGTATGGAACCTAAAACATGCCTAATGTGGGTATATTCCAAAAGAATCATACAGTAGATGTTTTTTTTTTGTTTGTTTTTTTTTGTTTTACCACAATACATTTGTTACAGCGCATAAGTCTAGTGACCTTTTATGGCATTAGGTTGTGATTACTGGCAGAAACAAAAACCATACATTGACAGTGACTGCACTTAAGTCTTCCTGCTGATTAAAATCTTGCAAATTCTAGTCCCTCTATACTGGTCCGTGGCCTTGATGCATTGACGTTACTAAAAAACATCAATAACCTGAACAGTGATCAACACATTGAAGGAAAACATCCATCAAGTGTGTAAGATTTTTATCACTTTAGACCATAAATATAAAAAGCATTCTGGATCATGGTGAAAGGGGCATGTACTTAGCTTTCTTTTTGATTTACTTGTGAGAATTACTGGCAGAAAAACCATACAGCATGACTGCACTGAAGTCTTCCTGCTGATTAAAATTTCGTGCTGTTTCATTACTGAACATGAGATTGATGCAAGCATGTGATTTCATGGTGGGGACAATGCAGATTCTAGTCCCTCTATACTGGTCCATGGCCTTGATGCATTGACCTTATTATTGCTTGCTAAATACATCAAAACCTCAATCTGAAATTTCCATGTATTGACCTCATGCTTGGTTAATAAGTAATGTCACTTTAGTAATGAGAATTGATGTGCACTTTAAACAACGGGTTTCAATGCAATACAATTTAATAAATCGCAAAATATGAAGTTACTCACTATCTGAGTCGTTTTTTTAATTATTATTATTTATTGAGTAGATCTTTTTTACTCAAGTACTTATTTTTATCAGTACGTTTAATTCTACTTAAGTCATTATAATTAAAAGTGAAAATACTTTTACTGTTTATGATTACTCTACCTGCCACTCTGAGTAATTATTTCTGTCTGCATATGATTATTTTTTTAATATTGTGTTATTTTTAAATACACTCACTCTTATTCACTTACTCAATTGCTGAACTGCTCAATCCAATTAGGGTCACGATGTGGGTGGAGCCTATTTCATCCGACACTGGACAAAGGCGGAGTACACCCTTAACAGCTCATCAGATCATCACAGAGCCAACACTCACACAACCATTCACACTCACATTCACACCTACGGGCAATTTGCAACAGCAAATAAGCCTAATGTTCATGTCTTTGGGCTGTGAGAGGAAACTGAAGTACTCAGAGGAAACCCACCCAAACAAACAGAAATGCAGAGCGGACATGCTAACCACTACACCACCTATTTTTAAATTCAGCACCAGAAATTCATTGTGTGCATTTTCGTGAAGGGTATTTTTCACTTGTGATGGAGCTAGTTATATCACTCTCCTTTCTACACTACACAGAGAGTAGGTATGTAGGACATGTCCGAGTCTACACTGATGGCTCGATGAGGCAGCAACAAATACCACACGTTCAGCAATACTAGTTCCAGACTACAAATTTTAAATGGGTAAGTGACTGTCAGATTTCCTAAATGTTTTCATGGTTAGGTAAGTTGCATGCAGTTTTAATGGCTTTACAGTGAGTGGAATGAAGCAAAGGAAACAAAGTCTTGATAAGCATTGACCCTGTTCCTGCTGAATATAGTGTCAAATCAGGAATATCCACTAATCACCAAAACTTAATATTGTCACAGGTAATAAGTCGAGGTACTAAAGTCAATTGGGTTCCAGTGCATTAAAGGATTAAAGAGAATAAGCAGGTGGATAAGCTGGTGAAGAAAGCAACTAAAAAAAAATAGATATTCATATCAGGGTGTCTGCATCAGAGATAAAATAAATTTTGTGTGGCAACAATACCGGGATCAGCAAACACATGTTAGGCATTGATATTTAATCCAGAATAGAATACGTGCTATAAAAATTAAGGGACGCAATAGCAGAGAGAACAAAACAACAATAACTTGAACAGTGGTCAACACATTGAAGGAAAACATCCATCAAGAGTGTAAGATTTTTATCACATTAGACCATAACTATAAAAAGCATACTGGAGCATGGTGAAAGGGGCATGGACTTAGCTTTCTTTTTGATTTACTTGTGAGAATTGGTTTAATAAAAATAAGCTGAGGATTGTCAGTTATAACTATAACCAGTAGTTGACAGTAATGCAGGTCAATGAATGCAAGCTGCTATAAAGTCAAATGTTAATAAGAAGCAGATGAAGCCAGCTTGCCTCACTGATCCTCAATAAAGACTGGATCAGTGACGTAATAAACCTGAACAAGCATACAGTGGCCTGCGAAAGTATTAATACGCCTTTGAACTTTCCCACATTTTGTCACGTTATAAGCACAAACATAAATGTATTTTATAGGGATATTATGTGATAGACCATCACAAAGTGGCACATATTAAGAATGCAAACAGCATGAAAAACACTTTTTACTCATGAAAAACTACTCAAAGACTAGAACATTATAAAAAAAAGAGAATAAAAACAGGATGACAAATCCACCAACAACCAATTTCATGTCACAGTTTGTTAGGCAGGGGTATACAATGTACTGGGGTACCTCACTCCTCATCACTCTCTGCATTATTTACTACTTCCAAGGAATTAATTTAAGCCCTCCATAAAATTATTACTATTAGCAAATAAATAACCAAAATGAACTACTCCCCAAACATCCACAAATAAATGTGATCCGCTCCAGCATAATACGGATTAAGTAGGAAATTGACATACTGTGATATTGATATATTTGAAAAGAGAATGTAATATGCTTTAAAATTAGGTGTATTACATGATTATAATGTTTATAATGTTTCTATTTGATAATATAATATATAATAATATAGTTATTCTGCTATGTAACCTTCAACCACACATGCACACATTTAATTAACACAGCCTGTTTTATTTAAAATAGTTTATTTCAAACTTTTATTTGCCTCATTTATTTATCAGTTGAAGGTTTAATACATTTCTTTGTGTATCAAATTAAATGTTTTCATGTATGTGTGTTTATAAGGGTCAGACCCCATTTATTTTTTCCTTGTGAAAAACTCATTACAGAGCATGGTAAGGCAGGCCACTAGGGTGATGTATTCTTGAAAATCCACAACCCCATCAGAATTTGCATCCAGGTCCTTAAAAATCTTATCCACTTGGCTCTTGTCTGAGGCTTTCTGTGAAGGAAAACATGCAAAGACACACCAGGTGATTTTTAATCCACAAGAATTGTGCAGAAATTAAACTGGTCAATATAAAAGTTAACAAATCTTTTCTGTAATGTCTGAAAGCACATCTTACCTGACTGATGTCTCCTAGCTCATTGGTAAGCAGTTCTTTTAGCTCTCCTTTGGTAAGAGTTGTTGTGTCTCCCTCCTTGCCAGAGTATCTTTGAAAGGCACTGATAAACATTGCCATGGCCTTCTGCACTTCAGTCATGATGCCTTATGGAAAGGAAAAAAAAAGACTCTAGAGTCACCACTGCTTAAAAAATAATAAACACATAATAACAATAAAGTAAAGGTATATTAAAAGCAATCAACAAAGAAAAATGAGGAGTCCACTTGCAAAACCTGCTAAGTCAAGTTTTGTAAAAAAAGAAGGAAAAAAAAAAGAGTTATTTCCCTTGGTCTCTTTATCAGGCGCGTCCCACTCATAGCTCCCCTTTAAAAATCTGCTAACTCATGTTATATAATATTGTAGCAGAAGAAGCAAAACTCTACTTATCACTAATCATCACTAATTTCTATGCCTATAAAATGTTTTTCTTAAAAACTGACCAACTTGACTTAGCAGGTTTTGCAAGTGGCCTCCTCAAATATTTTTCTGACCAGCATCCTCTACTGCCTATAATTTGGTCTGCCCTTGACAGCTCGAAGATCTTTTGCAAAGAGAATCTCGCTCTCAAAAAGGTGCAATCTAAGTCATGGCAATAGTACTAAAGCAAGAAAGATATTAGAGGAAGATTAAAAAGGAATGTGTGTGTGTGTGTGTGTGTATGAGAGAT
>JAQMYF010040147.1:0-12667 GCA_030014195.1 Neosilurus mollespiculum
TGGCTCAACTTTACAACTTACTGTATATAGGGAGATACATACCACTCATTCTCACTATAGCAACAGGTAATTTATTTCCACAAGTTTATTTACTGTATTAAAATACAGAATATAATTTTATTATGTTTAATTGTTGATTTTTGTTTCTGTTTACAGAAATAGTTTAAAGATTTACTTTCATGTCTATATGTATTTATATATTCTTTTTTACAGCAGGCAGTGTTGCAGATAAAATTGAACCAACGGACAAAGATGCCAACATTGTGGGGAAGGAAACAGACACCGTTACTCTGAAATGTTCATATCAGTCAAGCAATGAATACGTTGTACTACATTGGTACAAACAATATCCTAACAGCGCACCACAGCTTTTACTGTATAAAGGCGCAAAGTCAGCAAGTACTGTAGATCACAACCCCAGTGGCCCTCGATTTCAGTCACAAACAAGTTCAGAATCTACAGAACTTACTATTAAATATCTTCAGATCTCAGACTCTGCACTTTATTACTGCGCTCTTCAAGATGGTGCACAGTAATACAGCATAATAGAAAGGCTGTACAAAAACATAAAGCTTTAAAAAAACCACAGAAGAAACTTGTGGTAACATGTGTAGCTGAATGTTTTACAAGATAAAAAAGATGAACAAAGAGATGAACAGCTCACCAGTCATTTGTAGGGCAACACACACAACCATTTACACCCACATCCATATCTAGGAGCAATTTGCAACAGCCAAACATCCAGTGTGCATATCTTTGGACGATGGGAAAAAACCAGACTACCTGGAGGAAAGCCACATGGAAATGCCTTTACTTCTCCAGTTTCCAAAGGCAGGAACATCATGCTATCTGGATATTCTTGACTGGCCATGAATTGTTGTTTGTCTATATAGCTCTATGATGGTCTGCCAAGTTGTACAGAGTGGAACTTGCGATCACCGGCAGTCGGCTGGGATGGGCTCCAGACTTCACATTACCGTAAAATGCTGATCTTCTTGTTAGTTCAGTTTGGCTTGCATAAGCAAGGAATAGAAAAAAATTCAAATAAAATACTACACTGCAATATACTGATTTGGGAAAAATGCTTATAATTATGGTTTTGTCAGTGACTGAGAAAACCACAATCACTGGAGTTAAATGTCTGTTGAATAATTTATAGTTAATTTATTGCAGTATATTTATTTATAATAATTTATTGCTGTCGCTCAAGACGATGCAGAAGATGACATGATATATATATATATATATATAAATATATATATATATATATATATATATAACACTATAAAGTGAAGAAGCACACAGCACGCCTCTAACTCACACAGTTATATGTATATGGTGACTGAGTTCACTGTCACTAATATTGTGATCCATACAAGCTATGATATAGCACCAGAACTTTTTGGGTGTGGCCTCATGTGTAAAGTTCAGCTCACACATCACTATTATACAGAATCCTCACAGAGCTGTGTTCAGAAATGGCTCAACTATACAACTTACTGTATATAGGAAGATACTTACCACTCATTCTCACTATAGCAACAGGTAATTTATTTCCACAGGTTTATTTATTGGATTAAGTAGAATATAATTTTATTACATTTAATTGTTGATTTTTGTTTCTGTTTGCTGAAATAGTTTTAAGATTTACTTTCATGTCTATATGTATTGATATAATCTTCTTTACACAAAGATGCCAACATGGTGGGGAAGGAAACAGACAGCGTTTCTCTGAAATGTTCATATCAGACAAGCAGTGAATACGTTGGGCTTCACTGGTACAAACAATATCCTAACAGCGCACCACAGTTTTTTTTGGCTAAAGGCACAAAGTTAGTAAGTTCTGCAAATTACAACCCCAGTGGCCCTCAATTTCAGTCAAAAAGAAGTCCTGAATCTACAGAACTTACTAATAAAGACCTTCAGATCTCAGACTCTGCACTTTATTACTGCTCCCTTTGTGCACAGTAATACAGAGTAATAGAAAGGCTGTACAAAAACAAAGAGCCTTTGAAAAACCACTGAAGATAAATAATTGTTTTAATAAAATAATTGTTAATCGGTTAATCACAGAAAGAAAAAAAAAAACAAAAAAACTTGTGGTTACATGTGTGGCTGAACTTTTTACAAGATGTTTTACAAGACTGTGTAGGTTTCAAGTGAACTGGCAAAAGTATCATGGGTGCTCAAGGCTCACTGATGGGTGATGGGTGAGGGGACTACATCTGGTCTGATACTACAATAGAGCTCCTGCAGCACAAATTGCTGAATCTGGTAATGCTGGACATAATAAAAAGGTGTCAGATCACACAGTGCACTCATCACAGACTGCTCAGGTTGGTCAGGCTGATCATTGTTTTGTTTTGGGTTTTTTATTATATACTGGTATATTGTGAGACAACACAGGCCTCGAACTTGCAGAGATTCACTTATAATGTGATTCACATGTGTGTGGAGATGATCTGTAAAAAGAGCTACATCAGCACTTCCTGGGCGTGGCCATTTAGAAATATGTTCCCCCATGTGTAAAGTTCAGCACATACACACTACTGCACAAAATGCTGCCAGAGTTTAGTTCAGAAATGGCTCAACTATACAACTTACTGTATATAGGAAGATACATACCACTGATTCTCACTGTAGTAACAGGTAACTTAATTTTCACCAGTTCATTAATTGTATGCATTCATTTTTAGTTGATGTTCAAATATGTTTACAAAAATAGTTTTAAGATTTATTTTTTATGACTATGTGCATTTTTATATTCCTGTTTACAGCAGGCTGTGCTGCAGATGAAATTGGGCCAACGAATAAAAATGCCATCATTGTTGGGAAGGAAAAAGATGCTGTTACTCTGAAATGCTCATACAGGTCAAGCGACAGCTATGTTTATCTCAATTGGTACAAACAATATCCTAACAGAGCACCACAGTTTATGTTGTTTAAACCTGCAAAGTCAGCAACTACTGAGTACAACCCCAGTGGCCCTCGATTTCAGTCACAAACAAGCCCAGAATCTACAGAACTTACTATTAAAGACCTTCAGATCTCAGACTCTGCACTTTATTACTGCGCTCTTAAAGCTGGTGCACAGTAATACAGAATAATAGAAAGGCTGTACAAAAACAAAGAGTTTAAACAATAAACACACAGAAGATGAAAGATATGATACTTCCTTTACCAACTTGCTGTCAGTTAACCACAGACACAAACTGAAAGAAATAGAAAAAAAAAAACATAAAAAGAATGTTAAAATAATAAAAAATAGCTACTTACTATTCATTCATTTTCTTATCCGTTTAATCTTAATTAGGGTCACAGGGAGCCTGGCGCCTATCTCAGCCAACTCTAGGCGAGGGAGGGGTACACCCTGAACAGCTCACCAGACCATTGAAAGGCCACATATATAGCCAGCCATACACACACACACACACACACACACACATACCTAGGAGAGATTTGGAACATTCAATTAGCCTAATGTACATGTGTGGGATGAAACAGGATTACCCGGAGGAAACCCAAGCATTCATGGGGAGAACATGCAAACTCCGCACAGAATCACCCCAAGCCGAGGAATCGAACCCTGGACCTTTTTGCTCTGAGGTGGACGTGCTAAACACTGCATCAATGTGTTGTCTAACTTTTAAAATTCAGTTATAAATTAGATTTAAATTAGCCATCCCTTACAGCTCATAACACCAGTGAGGAGTAGAAGTTATGTACGGTATGAGAAAGAAAATAAGAAGTCGATTTCTTTAACAAAATAATTAGGCGTGGATCCACATTCTAGTAACCCCGAAAAATAGTTTAGCAAAGTGACTAGTGCTATGTTAAAATTTAAAATAACTCTCTTGGTGAAACCAGTGACACAAAAAAGTTGTAAAGTCTGTAAAAATTAATTTTTGTAGATAAATTTAAAATTTTTCAATGTACTATGATGTTAATGATGTATATAGTAAACACTGATCTGTTTTATGGCAGTGGTGGGCCGGTGGTAGGGTGCTGGCTTACTGAGTCAAAGGTTAGGGGTACAAGCCCCACTGTCACCGGGTTGTTACTGCTGTCTCCCCAGTGCAGCTAACTGGGTTATCAAAGGCCAGCCATGTCTCTCACTATCTGTGTTAAGAGGCATGTAAAAGAACCATTAATGTCGTTTGTAAAGAGTAGGCCATTGGGTTGCGGTCAGCCTGTTTCTGCCCTGCGATGGCCTGGCGAGCTGTCCAGGGTGTACTCTGCCCTTGCCCAGAGTCGGCTGAGATGGGTGCCAGCCTCCCCTCGACCCTAATTAATATTATGCGGTTTAGGAAATGAATGATAATCTGTTTTTACCAAATTTAGAAAACTTGAGCATTACCAGATTCAAGAAAACATCCAAAAATATATTATAAGCATTAAATGCTTGTTTTATTTAGTTAAGGTAAACAATGGATTTTTACCTCAAAAAACGACAGAACTGACATGACAGCTTTTGTCAAAGTAGGTGGAGCTAGATGGGATGAGATATGGTTTAGAAAGTTTCACAGAAATACTTCCATTTACATCAACTTCAAGAGAGACTCAATCATCATGATCCTCTTTTTTCTGTTCATATTTGAAAATATTGGTAAGTAGGAGATATTTGTACTAATCTCTAAATATGATTTAATAAATAAATAAACAAATATTACTTATAATATTGTTAATAATAATAATAATAATAATAATAATAATGTGTTTGATGCAGGTGCTGTTGATAGCAGCATTAATCCAAACCAAACCATCTTATATTCAGCTGAGGGCAGCAATACCACACTGACCTGCAATTATGATAACTCAGCTAACTATCTCTACTGGTATCGACAAAAGCCTCACTCAGAACCAGAGTATCTTCTTCAGACTTATAAAAGCTCAGAAGGTGTCACTAAAGCTGAACATGAGCCACGTATATCCACCGAATCTCAAGAAAGAGAAAAAAAAGTACATCTATACATCAATCCTGCTGCTGTATCAGACTCTGCACTGTACTACTGCGCCATGACGCCCACAGTTACACAAAACTCAACCAGACTGTACAAAAAGTAAAGATTGATTCTAGCTTTTCTCACCAGGGGGAGCTATTTACCAATTACATTAAAATATAGATTTCCTTGACGTTGATTTGGTTTGAATATCAGCAGTGATCTTTTTTATTTAAAAATAATTCTGATAGAGTTCACATTGTTAATTCCACTGATGTAAAAAGGAGGTAACTAAAGGAAAAAGACTAAATAAAAATGTATGGTCCTTTAGTAAGTTTCTTTAATTGGAACATATTTTTTGTTTGTTAGCCAAGCAAACTGTTAATCAATTATTATCTTCATCCACTTGGTCCTACATTGGGTTGTGGACCAGCAGCCTATACAGTAAGGTCCAGACGCCCCTCTCTGCAGCCACTTCCACCAGTCCTTCCGGGGAGACACTGAGGCGCTCCCAGACAAGCCAAGAGACATAGCCCCTCCAGCATGTTCTGGGTTGTCCCTGGGGTTTCTTCGACGTTGGACATTGCATTGCATCACTGCATGCCCAAAACACCACACCAGGGAGGCGTTAAGGAGGCATTCTAATCAGATGCCTGAGCCACCTCAACTGGCTCCTTTCATCGTGGAGGAGCAGCAGTTCTACTCCAAGCTCTTCTCAGATGGCTGAGTTTCTCACCCTATCTCTAGGGAGAGCCCTGTAACCCTGCGAAGGAAGCTCATTTCAGCCGCTTGTATCCTTGATCAATACATTTAATATTTAATCCTATCACACCATAATTTCTGAGCCTTTCTTTCTGAATGAGATAAAACAGAGCTGTAATGAATATATGCAAGTGGGTGGAGCTACATGAGGAGAAATCAGGGATGGTCTCAAAGACACAACACTACGATTTATTTCTAAAGCTAGAGGTTTGAACTTAACACTCAGGGTAACAATGATATTCCTCTTCTTACTTTTCTTCACTATTGCTGAAATTGGTAGGTCACATCCATTTGAACAAAATTAAAAAAAAAAAAAAAAAAAAAAAAAAAAAAGGATTGTTGTATAATACATTGTCATGATGTTATTGTAAATTCTTTGTAGCAGAAACTGGTGACAACAGCATTAACCCAGACCAAATCACCGTAACTGTAACTGAAGGCAGCAACACCACACTGTCCTGCACATATACTGGATCAGCTGACAGTCTTCACTGGTACCAACAAAAACCTGGATCAAGAACTCAGTTTCTTTTGTCGATTGATCAGCGCAGTAAATTTGTCACACATGCTGTGCCACCTCATCCACGATTGTCCGTAAAACTTGACACAGTGAAGAAGAAAGTGGATCTGCTCAACTTCGCTTCTGAAGTGACAGACACTGCACTATACTACTGCGCTCTGATGGCCACAGTGACAGGAAACCCAACTATCCTGTACAAAAAGCCACACACACGACAGGAGCAGTGCCTTACTTTTCTTACAAGATGTAGCTATTATAATATTTACCTTTGCACCTTTACCACCTATACATATTAGATCTAGTTGATTTTAAAGATCAACCATTATTTATGTGCTTACCCTGGGTTTATACTAGGGCACGATGTCCGCGATCTCCACTAATCGAAAAGCGTGGAGTGTCACGATTAATGAGCAGGCTTGAAGCATGATTTGGGAATATATAACAAAGCAGTGTGCATACAAGAGATAAAACTTGAAGGAATTGTGTTGCCAAGTTCATCATCATCCCCTATGATGGTGCATCAAGGTCTGTTACACTCTATAAATTCCGTTAAGGTCTGTTAAGCTCTACTGCACTCTATTGGCATCAAACTGCAATACGTAATAATCTGGGGGAAATTTTTGACAGTCACAAATTTTGCAACAATCAGCATGACCATCACGAATCCACCAAGTTCCCTCAAGATCATCACAAATCCACCAAGTTCCCTCAAGATCATCACGGTTCCATCAAGTTTCCTCAAGATCATCACGGTTCCAATAAGTTCCCTCAAGATCATCACAAATCCACCAAGTTCCCTCAAGGTCATCACGATTCCACCAAGTTCCCTCAAGATCATCACGATTCCACCAAGTTCCCTCAAGATTATCATAAATCCGCCACGTTCCCTCAAGATCATCACAAATCCACCAACTTCCCTCAAGATCATTACAAATCCACCAAGCTCCTTCAAGATCATCACAATTTCACCAAGTTCCCTCAGGATTATCACGAATCTGCCAAGTTCCCTTAAGATCATCACAAATCCACCAAGTTCCCTCAAGATCATCACAATTCCACCAAGTTCCCTCAGGATTATCACGAATCTGCCAATTTCCCTTAAGATCATCACAAATCCACCAAGTTCCCTCAAGATCATCACAATTCCACCAAGTTCCCTCAGGATTATCACAAATCCGCCAAGTTCCCTTAAGATCATCACAAATCCACCAAGTGCCCTCAAGATCATCACAATTCCATTAAGTTCCCTCAAGATCATCACAAATCCATCAAGCTCCCTCAAAATCATCACGATTCCACAAAGTTCCCTCAGGATTATCACGAATCTGCCAAGTTCCCTTAAGATCATCACAAATCCACCAAGTTCCCTCAAGATTATCACAAATCCACTAAGTTCCCTCAAGATCATCACGATTCCACCAAGTTCCCTCAAGATTATCACAAATCCACTGATTTCCCTCAAGATCATCAAAAATCCACAAAGTTCCCTCAAGATCATCACGAATCCACCGAATTCCCTCAAGATCATTATGAATCCACCAAGTTACCTCAAAATCAAATAATCATGAATCCACCAAGTGATGCGAGCAGCTACAGGAAACAAATGGAGTAGTGTTCTCCCACACTACTCCATTTGTTTCCTGTAGCTGCTCGCATCACATTTTAAACACTGAAAAAATGGGGGAAAAAAGCTAAAAATGGACTAAATGCCTCCTACCTCAAAGCACTTATCACACCCTGCAATGCACTGCACTCTCTTCGATCTTCCAGCACTTCTCGACTGGTCTCTCTATTTATAAAGGTACAAGGAAAATATGCATATAAACTATTTTTTTATTCTGGCACCGAGGTGGCGGAATGAACTTCCCCAATATGTCTGAACAGCTGAATCACTGGGTGACTTCAAACGATGACTGGAAACTGACCTTTTTGGAAATACTTCAATTAAATAGTTCAGTCCCTATCCTTATGTTTATTCAAACTGTAACAAATTAAAATTAAAAAATCCTATGAACAGAGTTTTGATTGATGGTATACATAGCCTGTGCTCTAGTGAACCAGTATCAGACTGTATGAATTAATAGCGACTTTAAAGCACTTATATAATCCATTCTGGATAAGGTAGTGCTTACAATGTGTAGGGGAAGGGAAGCAAGTACCCATACTCAGATCTGCCTTTCAGAAGCTTATTGGGTAATGGATGTCTGCCTGTTTTCAGACAATGCATTGCATGTTGAGCAGGTTCAGGATGTAACTATGTTCACGATGACACTGGTGATTTTAATGGCGGTCCATTAAAGGGCAATGCCGACTATTATTCCTTGTTGGTGGAATAAACACAGAACGATCTCTTATTCTTGGGGATGTGGACCTTGTATTGGTGTTTGCTGACTGTATGAAGCATGATGTTCTGGCAGCTAAAGCAGACATGGTAGATAAAGAATGGTTCATTATCCTTGAAGATGTTTCAGTGGACCTTGCATTGGTGTTTGCTGACTGTGTAGAGGATGGTGTTTTGACAACTGAAGCCTCTTTTTTTTACATTTGGCTTTTCAGTTGCTGGGGGAGGTTTTTCCAACTATAACCGTGCCAACCTAGATCCTCCATTCTTGGACTTACCTTCAGATGTCAACAAATTTATTCGATTCTCATCAGCAGCAGATTCTTCATTCTCATCAGAGTCCAAATTAAATGAGTTCTGATTAAATAAATCCAACCAAACATATAAGCCTACATGCTAAATGTTGAAAACGTATAAATATTTTTTCTAACACCATCTACAGAACCTGAAAAATGCAAGTCTACAAAAGATCTATTGCACATCAGGGTAGCCAAGGCATTTTCATTTCTGAGATTTAGTTTATTTGAGACCATTACTTTAATTAGCAAATATTCATTAAAATGTATTATTATTTCTATGTAGTTTATCAGACAATGGGTCTCTTGCAAGAACAATAGCATTAGTATTTGTAAAATCCCTAATACTCTTTTAGTAATCAATGTTAATGTGAAGAAGTCCTACAAGATTCAACAAACACTCATATGTCTAACAAAATCATGATAACTATAAATAAATAAAACTGATAAACCACACCTGTGATAGGGGCAATCACAAATATGGATTGAAAATCAGCAAAATAAGTGGATATTTCCATTGTTTTACAACAACTTGAACATGGGACCCTTTCTTAAACAAGCATTTTAGCATGGATAGATTGTGTTTATGGATATTTGAACTTGGTCATGTCGAAGATTACACTTTGATGTATTTTTGGCAATATCGCATTTTCGTTCAGCTTCGCCATTTTCATCTTACTTTGGCTCTTACTCAAAACACTACCTTGCGAATGAATCCAGATTATGCAGGAGCGGGTGACATTTTTATAATTTATACCCTAATAATACTATATAAGGCTACACAGCCCATAGTATCTGATAGGATTCATTCAGAAGAACTGCATCAAAGTTGAAAAAAAGAAAAAACCTTTACAAGCTCTAAAATTGAAGTTCTCTTGTCAAAGATCTAAAGAGAAAAAGGGATAAAAAACAAAAAAACAAAAAACAGTTGCAATGTATAACAGAAGTAAATGCAGTACCACCTGCAGATTGTACCATTCTGGAAATGTGTTGGCATGAAAATGGCTTCAAAGAAGCATCTTGCCACATACAGAACTATGAGGGAATGGGGAAGGGCAAAGAGACACTTCTATAAATGACATAGATAAAAGAATCTGGGATGCCTGAAAAACATGTATGATGTTTTACACAAAATGTCAGACTGCCACACAACAAATGCTGACGTGATGAAAAATCTTTTTAATAAGATGCAAAAGTTAGATTTATGGCCTCATTATTTTCAATATACACCACCATAGATGGTGGCGTAGTGGTTAGCACTTACACTTCATCTCTAGAAGGACCTGAGTGCCTTGAAGACCAGTGAAAAATAAATTGCACAGTCATTTCAATTTATTTTTCTTTTAATCTTTTTTTTTCTTTCTGAATTTTTTTCTTTTTTTTCTTTTTTTTAATTTCTTCAATTTCTTTCTTTTTTTCTTTTTAATTTTTCTGTCTTATTCTTTTTTTTTTCAGAATGCATATATGCAACAGATGAATTACAATGTGATTTTAATATGCCTACACAGGACATAAATATTTTTTTAATTAAAATAAACTTTCTTTATCCTTTAACCTAAATTGGCAATATAGTTAAAAATAATCATTGAATAATTATTAAAGTATGGATGCAAGAAGAATTAAACAACAACAATATGCATGCAGTTAGTAAAGAGGTAATAATTCAACAGTGAGTTATATAATATTTCAATAAATTCAACAGCAACAACAACAATTATACAAACAAACAAAGAAAAAAAACCCCAAACAAACAAACAAATAAATAAATAATATTAGATTTAACATCATAAAATGCACTATAAACTTTAATCAATACATTTAAGCTAGATTTGAACCAAATATGATGTTGGAACTGACTGTGCCTAAATAAAAGTAGGTGGAGCTAAATGTGGAAATGTACAATTTTGTAAGTTTCACAGACAAACTGTCATTTAATCTGCTGCAAGAGGAGCACAGCAGGCATGTTACTCTTCATTGTTTTCATTGTTGTAAAAAACATTGGTAAGTTAATTATGTTATATAAAAACTTAACATGGATACATGAGACTTTTATGGATACATAATAAAATGAAAATAAAATTAAATATAAATAAATAAATAATTAGCACCAAAACTACAAATGTTTATGTTGTTGACATGTTTTTACACCAGGCACTGTGGACAGCGGAATTACACCAGATCAGACCATCATATATTCAACTGAAGGCAGCAACACCACCCTGACCTGCACATATGACGACTCATCTAACTATCTACACTGGTATCGTAAAAAGGCTCAGTCAGGAACAGAGTTTCTTCTCCTGATTTATAAACCCACAGAAACTGTAACTACATCTGAAAAACATGACTCACGGATATCCATCAACCTTAATAAAACAGAAAAGAAAGTGAGTCTAGAGATCTTCCCTGCTGCTGTATCAGACTCTGCACTGTACTACTGTGCCATGGAGCCCACAGTAACACGAAACTCAAAGAGACTGTACAAAAACCAGAAGCTTGATTTTATTATTTTTTTTTTTAACTTTTTTCCCAGAAGGGGGCGCTACTCATTTGTTTCATTGAATTGCAATTTTCCTTCTTAGGTTTTAGACTTAGATATTTATTTGCTCTGAATATTTACAATCATCTCTTTATATATTGTAGTTACTTTACTTACTTACTTACTTACTTACTTACTTACTTACTTACTTACTTACTTTCTTATTTATTTATTTATGTATTTATTTATGTATTTATTTATTGGTTTATTAACAAATATATTTAAAATACTTTTACATTTTTGTTTATTAATAAAAAATATTATTTTTTGCCGAGGTTACCATTGGTATTTCCCTTGATGGTATAAAGAGATAACACTTCCCTTTATGAAGATGCAACACAAAATTCAATAACTTTAAATTGATATGTAAATTTTTAATTTAACACTGCAACTTCACTCTGCATTATTTGGCAGTTTACAAAATAGCTATATAACAACAGTTGGAGCCTGATTGGGGTTTAAAAGGGAGGCAGCAAAAAATGAAACTTGAAAGAATTGTGTTACCAAATTCATCAAGGTCCCCTACAATAGCGCATCAAGGTCTGTTATGCCCTGGTAACGTCTGTTATGGTCTGTTAAGCTTGACTGTACACTACTGTGCTTCCCTCTTCCTATTATAATTGCTATCAATCATATAAGTTTCATGACAAAATTTATGACCGTCAAAAATTTTGTCACGATCAGCGTTATCACGATTCCACAAAGCTCTCTCAAGATCATCATGAATCCACCAAGTTCTCTCAAGATCATCATGATTCGATCCCACGACCCCACCATGCTCATAATGATTCTCTGAAATCGTGGAAATCACAGACACCGTTCCCCAGTGTAAACCAGGGTAAATCTGAAAACCCTAAATACAAACCAGGCCCGCAAATTGACAAAGTTTACAAAAATAACCTTATTTTTGTTTTCTATGCTCAAATGTAAATACAATTTGGGTTCAAAAGATCTGCAGAATCCTTTCTGTTTATATTTTTCACAGCATCCCAGCTTTTTTGAAATGCAGGTTTTAAACCAAACTTTCATACAGAAGCCTGATGTATTGCTCGCTGAGCCTATTCAGCATTTTCTCTGAAAGAGTATGACATTATTCTTTGATAAGTGTTCAAATAGCTTAAAACACCCAATATGGCTGAGACTTGCAAAAAATACATTTTTAAAAATAGAATACAGGCCATGGAATTGATGCAGTGATGATCTGCACAAAGTTGTGCTACAGCTTGCTATCATCTTACAAGTTCTGCTGCACTTCCTGGTGTGTCCCTC
>JAQMYF010040148.1:0-12661 GCA_030014195.1 Neosilurus mollespiculum
AGAAATTAAGTGTTAATGAGCAGTTGGACAGGTGTACCTAATAAAGTGGCCGGTGAGTGTGTATATATATATATATAAATTACCCACAGTGTGTTACAAAACTATAAAAAATTCAGGAATAATGAGCACAAATAATTTTTTATTTAAAACGTCAAGAATATGCCCAAACCCTGAATATGCCTCTGTCTGGACAAGACTGAGCAATAAATCATCGATCTGAACACAAATGGAACCCAGTCCTACCAACACACTGCTTCAGAGTGGACAAGGTGTTTCAAACAAACATCACGATGATCACGACACGTTTTCTTCGGGGGCAAATACTTATGCATAGCACTGTATACTTCAGATTTCAGACAAAATGCCAGCTGAGAGACTAAACACACACAGCCCAGGAATCGAACCCAGTGCCTTCTAGCTGTGAGGTGGACGTGCTAACCACTACACCACCATACCACCTATTATGATTATTATGATTATTATTGTTGTTGTTGTTATTATTTCTTTTTTTATCATTATTACTATCATTATTAATTCCACTCATTTGCCAAAGCAAATTTTTTTAATTTAGGTTTTTTTTAATTTTTTTTTAATTCTCATGTGCTTTTGATCAACTGGCCTAATCAACACAAAACTTTTAATGTAAAGCCCTTCCACAGACCTCTGTGTCATTTCAAGACCCCTAGGGAATTAGCTTATTGACACTTGGACCCCGGAATTTCTGTTGCAGCTACATCATTATTATTATTATTATTATTATTATTATTATTATTATTATTATTATTATTATTATTATTATTTATTGTTATCATTCATTCATATATTTTTTTAACCACTTAATCCTAATTAGGGTCATGGGGAAGCCCAGCTGACTCTGGGTGAGATCAAAGTACATCCTGGACAGCTCGACAGGCCATCGCAGGGCAGAAACATGCTGATGGCAATGCAGCCTACTATTGTTATCATCATCATCATTATTATTATTATTATTATTATTATTATTATTATTATTATAATATTTATTGTTAAAGTTATTATTATATTTTTTTATTCTATGAAAAAGGGGGCCTCCCATGGCAGCGGATGGGACCGACCAAACATGTTGCAGCCCAGGCTGTCGCCAATGCAATACCTCGGGTGTGGGAGAAATTGGTTGGCCTAAACGCCTGAGTAGGGGGAAGCAATACTTCACAAACACTGTATACTGTGCAAGTAGGGAGCAGCTCACCTTGACTGGGGATGTTGTCGGGAGGCGAAAAAAATACTTCGAGAATCTCCTCAATCCTACCAACACACCCCCTGCGGAAGATGAAGAGCCTGGGGGTTCAGGAGGGGGACTGCCCCTCACTGGTGTGAAGTCGCCGAGGTAGTTAAAAAGCTCCTTGGTGGCCAGGCTCCAGGTGTGGACAACATCTGCCCTGAATACCTCAGAGCTCTAGATGTTGTATGACAACATTGCATGGTCAGGAGCCAAACCTCTGGATTGGCAAACTGGGGTGGTAGTTTCCATTTTTAAAAAGGGGACCAGTGGTGTGTTCCAACTTTCATGGAATCACACTTGTCTGCCTACCCAGTAAAGTTTATTCAAGAGTACTGGAGTGGAGGAAAGATGGCTGAACCTTGGATTCAGGAGGAACAATGTGGTTTTCATCCTGGCCACAGCACTCTTGACGAGCTCTTCAAATTCTACAGGATCCTGGAGGGGGCATGGGAGTTTGCCCAACCTGTCCACATGTACTTTGTAGACATGAAAGGCTTTCGAAGCTGTCCCTAGGGCTATCTTGTGAAGTGTGCTCCGAGCGCTGGCCACAACAGACTCATAAAACATCCTAAGCAGTGTTCGGCAAATGTTAAACTACCTTAGCCACCTCAAAAAATACAGATGGCTCTGGCCCTTTTTGTAAAGTGCGGTAGTGTTCTTAATCCAGTCAAATTCATTGTCAGAATGAACTCCAAGGTATTTGTAATCCTTCACCATTTCCACATTGATGCCCTGAACATAAAGGGAACCCAGTGCTACCAACACACTGCTTCAGAGTGGACAAGGTGTTTTTAAACAAACTTCATGATGATCACAACACGTTTTCTTCGGGGGCAAATACTTATGCATAGCACTGTATACTCCAGATTTCAGACAAAATGCCAGCTGAGAGACTAAATACACACAGCCCAGGAATCGAACCCAGTGCCTTCTAGCTGTGAGGTGGATGTACTAACCACTACACCACCATACCACCTATTATGATTATTTCATCAATGTCAAATGTTAAACTACCTTGGCCACCTCAAAAAATACAGATGGCTCTGGCCCTTTTTGTAAAGTGCGGTAGTGTTCCTAATCCAGTCAAATTCATTGTCAGTATGAACTCCAAGGTATTTGTAATCCTTCACCATTTCCACATTGATGCCCTGAACACAAAGGGAACCCAGTGCTACCAACACACTGCTTTAGAGTGGACACAGGGGCTGCTGTGGTTATGGATCTCCTAAAATCCACAATCAGTTCCTTGGTCTTTGTCACATGTTAAGCCGCAGATAATTCTGCTCACACCATGTGACAAAGGAATCCACAGCAGCCTGATATTCTGCCTACTCACCTCCACTGATACATCTGACTATGTGCTCACTAAGACAACTTGGGAAAATTCCCTAGGCAAATGATATGGTCCGTGTCCAACGGCACACAGTTCAATGTTCGGTCCACAACTCCGCTCTTAGATGGTTATGTGGGCAGGGTTACACCCCCAGTTATTGTTATGAATGGCAAGCCCCCCTTGCTGTGCAGTCTCTGTCTCTCCATGAAAGTAAAAGTTCAGTAGTGATAAAAAGTACAACTCTCTCAACCCACATATTAGTAAGTAAGAAAAAAACAGTTAAAAGTAAAAAGGGCAGAAGTAACTGAAAAAGGCTGCATGCAGGTTAAGGTATATGCACTCAGTTTTAATCAAGCCAGGACCATCAGCTCTTGTTCACAGCTGAGTGTAAAGCAGCCTTTTGAGAATCAGCACCTCCAAGTCCGAGGCTATGGTTCTTAGCTGGAAGAGGGTGGTCTGGAATGAGGTCCTGCCCCAAGTGAAGGAGTTCAAATATCTTGGAGTTTTGTTCACAAGTGAGGGAAGCATGGGATTGGAAATCAACAGGCAGATCAGTGCAGCCTCTGCTGTAAAGCGGAGCTTGTACCTGTCCATCGTGGTGAAGAGGGAGCTGAGCAGGATGGCAAAGCTCTTAATTTACCAGTCGATTTATGTTCCTGAGCTTTCATGGTCATGAGCTTTGGGTAGTGACCGAAAGAACAAGATCACAAATACAAGTGGCTGTAATGCACTTCCTTTACAGGGTGGCCTCAAAGAGAGGGTGAGAAGCTCGGCCATCCAGAAGGAGCTTGGAGTAGAACTGCTGCTCCTCCATGTGGAGAGCAGCCAGTTGAGGTGTCTTAGGCATCTGATTAGAATGCCTCCTGAATGCCTCCCTGGTGAGGTATTTTTGGGCATGTCCAACTTGGAAGAGACGCTGGGGTTGAACCTGGAGGGTCTATGTCTCTCGGCTGGTCTGGGAATGCCTCAGTATCCCCCGGAAGAGCTGGAGAAAATCTCTGCGGACCTGGAGGTGACCTGCCTCCAGAACAAGCAGAATAAGATGAAGATAAAGTTTATTATTTTTGGGGCAGTGGTGGTCCAGTTGTTGGGTGCTAGTAACCAAGTTGTTACTGCTGTACCCCCAGTGCAGCTAACTGGGTTATCAAAGGCCAGTCATGTCTCTTACTGTCTGTGGTGAGAGATATGTAAAAGAACCATTTCTGTTATTTGTAAAGAGTAGGCCATTGGGTTGCCAATTTTCTGTCACAATTTTCTGTCATACAAATCCAGATTTGTATTTTGCCCTTGCGCAGGGTTGGCCGAGATGGGCCCGTGACCCTAATTAGGATTAAGCGGTTCAAAAAATGAATGAAATGAATGAATGAATTTCTTCTTCTTCCTCTTCTTATTATTATCAACATCATCCACCTGTCAGATGGATGAGCCTCTGTGAAGTATCCGGCTATCGGACTGTACACTTTTGGCCGCAGGGACTTCACCAGCTGAGCTTTGTAGTTCAACAGCTTCTTTCTCTCAGTTTTAATAAAATTTGCCTTCCAGTTCTCTGAAACACACACACACACACACACGCATGCACACACGCACACACCCACACACACACACACACACACACACACATACACACACACACACACACACACACACACACACACAGATCATTCAGTGAAATGCAGACTGTGTGTTTTCATGTCTGCTCTGTAACAGAAAGTTTCACAGTCAGTTTTAGGTGTGCTTTAATTCTATCCTGGATTCCTTTTCTACTGGTAAGGTAGGATTCTGAATTTTATAATACTGTCTGCTTGACTCAGTTAGACCTACCCTCCACTGCTGTCCCAATCTCAGACGAGTGCAGCAGGTAGGTTCTGGAACTGCCAATATGCTATAAAGATGGCTGATTTCACTGCTGCCTGTTTCTCAGTATTCTCTTGACTTTCTGGCACTCAGTGAAACCTGGATTTCCCCACACAACTCTGCCACACCAGCAGCTCTTTCTTTTTTTAACTTATGCTTTCTCTCATATTTCACAAGTAACCGGGAGAGGTGGTGGCACAGGTCTGCTTCTGTCTCTGAGTTGTTTTTGCTTCACACCACTCTCTCTGGCTCATCTATTCAATTAAATTTGGTTTTATTTGTATAGCACTTTTTACAATTGACATTGTCCCAAAGCAGGTTTACATAGTAAAATAATTTAAAAAGGAATGTAAACATTTTTCTACAACCCCCTACACATCCCTAATGAACAAGCCCTTGGCGACAGTGGCAAGGAAAAACTTCCTCAGTTTTTAGGCATCTAGGCATGGCCTTTGAATTTTATGAAGTAAAAGTTTCCTCTTCAATAAACCTCCACATTATTGTCATTTATCGCCCTCCTGGACCCCTAGGACACTTTTAAGAAAAAATGCACACTCCTCAGTACTTTCACCACTGACAACACCCCTCTCACCCTTGTGGGAGACTTCAACCTCCCCTCTGACAAGTTCCAGTCCTCTTGCCTTATCCCTCTTCTTTATTCCTTTTTGTCTAACAGTCAACAACTGCTTTCCCACACAAAGGAGGGAATCTCCTGAAATATTCTGAATTTGTTTTCAGCCATTCCTCCCCATTTACTGGCATTACTGCTACCTCACCCCACATCTCTCACCACCACTTGGTTTCCATTACTATCACCTTACCTATTCTATCTAACACCAGCTTTCAGTTTTCTTCCCCCACTTGGCAAATCCTCCACATTGTATCTCCTTTATCTGTTGCTTACTGCACTTTATCTTATCTTCCTAACCCAGTCTCCTTTTCTTTACTACCATTAGAATCTGATACTGACACCTTCCTGACCTGTTCCTGTCTGCATCTATGGATCTCCTCTGCCTGCTATCTACCAAACCCAGGAAGACTTTGTGCCCTGCTTCTTGGCTGTTTCATGTGCTGTTGCACAACTTTTATACTACACAGCATAGATTCCACCTTCTCTTTACTGGCACAGTTTTCCAATCTCACAAATGAAGAGATCCTTCAAGTCATCTAATCTTGCAATCCTACCA
Organism: Neosilurus mollespiculum; assembly: GCA_030014195.1. NCBI lineage: Eukaryota > Metazoa > Chordata > Actinopteri > Siluriformes > Plotosidae > Neosilurus > Neosilurus mollespiculum. The sequence goes on from JAQMYF010040148.1 coordinate 5,636, forward strand.
CCTGCTCACTGGATCGAATCCCTTCCACAATACCCCAGACCATCTCTCAACACCTTCTCCCCTTTACCACCACTAACTAATAACTTCATATCATCTTGCCATGTACCGACAGCATTCAAGAGAGCCAGGTTCAAGAGAGAGGGCCTATCTTGAAGAAATCCTTTTTGGATCCATGAGACATCAACAACTACAGACCGGTATCACTTCTCTTTTTTCTTTCTAAAATTCTTGAATGCACTATTCATAATCAATTGTCTTTCTAACTTTTGCAGAACAACCTCCAAGATCCTAATCAGTCTGGCTTCAAAGCAGCCTGTGGCTGTCACAGAAAAGCTACATGCAGCAAGATCAGCTAAGATGTCAACAATCCCCATCTTCCTCAACCTTTCAGCAGTATCTGACATGGTCAACCACAAGACTCTCTTGTCCATCCTCAGAACTCTTGGGATTTGTGGTTCAGCATGACAATGGCTTGCTTCCTACCGGGAAGGTTATTCATATCAGGTTACATGGAGGGATCCACATCTGCTCCATGCCGACTCTCTACTGGCATCCCCAGGACTCAGACCCTTCATGATTTCATATCTTTACATGGGTTCTCATACCACTGCTATGCAGATGACACTCAACTTGTCCTCCCTTTTCCTCCCTCAGACTCTGATATTTCTGCCTGGATCTCTGTATGTCTGGCAAGTATTTCATCATAAATGGCAGCTCATCAGCTGAAGTTTAATCCCAGCAAAACTGAACTGCTGTTCGTCCCAACTGATTCATCCCCCCATCAGATTTCCCAGCCTGTGGCCCCTGACTGACTACAGATACGTCTCAAATTTGGCCCTCTTGTCCAAGGTTTTTGAAAAAATGGCCTCAAGTCAATTTTGTAAATATTTATCAGTCTACATTTCATGTTAATAGTATTAACTTAAAGCCAGGTTTTGGAATTGCTCTTACACATATGGCATTTAATGGGAACACAGCTGAGCAGAGAATGACAGACAGATAAGATAAATGGGATAGACAGATAGACAATGAGAGAGTTAAAGCTACACAGACAGTTCAGCAGACAGACACGAACAAATAACCAAACAGACTGACGAAACAGAGAAACAGAAAGCTCACCAGTGTACTTTCCTCCAGTGAATGTCATGGGGAATCCTGAAGCTCCTCCAGCAAAGTCACTCAGCATCATATCCACACCATGTGGGAGGTGGCCATTATTGGGGCGTGTACAGTCCACTGTGTTCAGTATCATGTGACCTAATGTGGTGGGAAATGCATGAATGTAATTATAATATAATAAATAATTAATAAATGAAATATAATGCCATTCTTGTATTGTGAACATTAAGTGTAATATTTACTTTGATGAGTGAATCATGAACCTTACCTTTATATTCCACAATAATGCAGGTGTCCATCTCCGGGTGAACACCATCCATTAGGATCATAAACCGCAAATGTTCATCTACCTGAACACAGAGGTAAAATATGTAACACCACATCAAGTCAACATCTACCTGAACACACAGGTAAACCTAACCCTGCTGTTGAGCTATCTTTTTTTTTTGCTGAGGTACACATGCTATTTCTGGGATAACAATGATCCTGATCCTTCTTCTCTCTGAGTCTTGTGGTCCATCCTGATGTGCTACTACTGGTTGGAGTTCTGGACCTAAATATCCATTCAGAAACTGTGAAGATGACTTTTCACTGCTGGTAACATGAATTTTTTTACTGAAATGATTTAGAACTACAGTTACTATTACAATTATAAGATAACCAACTAGACTTCATGTTAAGCTATAGTGATGTTTCTGCTACATGGTTTTTACTTTTATGACTTTTCCTGTACCAGGAAAACACCAATGTAAGAATGCTGTTTGTGGACTTCAACTCAGCTTTTTACAGTTTGCTTTATAAACTGGTTCAGAAACTGAGCAAACCGGGCATAGGCAGTTCACTGTGCACAAGGATACTGGACTTCCTTAGCAACAGACCACAGACCAAATGGGAGACCAAGGAGCAAGAAAATAATAGTTGACTACAGGATGTCAAGGCAGGTGGCATGGTGGTGTATTGGTTAGCAAGTCCACCTCACAGCAAGAAGGTCCTGGGTTCAATTCCTGGGCTTGGGAATTTCTGTGTGGAGTTTGCATGTTTTCCCCATGCCTGCCTAGGTTTCCTCTGGTACTCCGGTTTCCTCCAACAGTCCAATGATACGCACATTAGGCCAATTGGCGGTTCCAAATTGCTTCATGGTGTGAGTGTGAATGTTTGTGTGTGTGTTGGCCCTGAGATGGTATGGCAAGCTGATTAGGGTGTACCCTGCCTTCGCCCGGTGTCACCAGCCTCCACATGACCTTAGTAGGATTAAGCAATTTTCTGGCAGAGGAGATGAGGAAGTCAAGGCACACTGAGCACTTTGCCCTCTGCATTCATATTGAGGAGGTGAAGAGGGTTGAGTAATTATACATCATCATGTTCTTCTGCTTGATCTGGGACTGGGTCGCGGGGGCAGCAGCCTAAGCAGTTAGGTCCAGACGTCCCTCTCCCCAGCCACTTCCTCCAGCTCTTCTCGGGAGACACCGAGTCATTCCCAGACCAGCCAAGAGACATAGTCCCTCCAGCATGTTCTGGGTCAACCCTGGGGTCTCTTCCCAGTTAGACATGCCCGAAACACCACACCAGAGAGGCATTTGGGAGGCATTCTAATCAGATGCCCGAGCCACCTCAACTGGCTCCTCTCAACGCGGAGGAGCAGCGGTTCTACTCCGGGCTCCTCCTGGATGGCTGAGCTTCTCACCCTATCTCTAAGAGAGCTGCCTGTTTCCATGATCTTGTTCTTTTTACCCAAAGCTTGTGACCATAGGTGAGGATTGGAATGTAACTGGTAAATTGAGAGCTTTGCTTTTCGACTAAGCTCCCTCTTCACCGCGATGGACCATTACAAGCCATGCTTTACAGCAGATACTGCACCAATCCGCCTGTCGATTTTCCATTCCATCCTTCCCTCACTGGTGAACAAGACCCCGAGATACTTAAACTCCTCCACTTGGGGCAGGACCTCATTCCAGACCCGGAGGGTGCATTCCACCCTTTTCTGGCTGAGAACCATGGCCTCGGACTTGGAGGTGCTGATTCTCATCCCGGCTGCTTTGCACTCCGCTGTGAATCGCTCCAATGATAGCTGGAGGTCCTGGCTCGATGAAGCCAAGAGGACAACATCATCTGCAAAAAGCAGAGATGAGCTCCTATGGCCACCAAACAAGAACCCCTCAACACCTTGGCTGCACCTAGAAATTCTGTCCATAAAACTTATGAACAGAACTGGTGACAAAGGACAGCTTTGGTGGACCCCAACCCCCACTGGAAACGAATTCGACATTTTGTTACCAATGCGGACCAATCTCTGGCTCTGGTGGTACAGAGACCTAATGGCCCATAGCAATGGATCCGGTACCCCATACTCCCAGAGCACACCCCACAAGATAGCCTGAGGGACACGGTCGAAAGCCTTCTCCAAGTCCACTAAGCACATGTGGACGGATTGGGCAAACTCCCATGCCCCCTCCAGGATCCTGTAGAGTGTGTAGAGCTGGTCGAGAATGCCGCGGCCATGACGAAAACCACATTGTTCCTCCTGAATCCGAGGTTTGAATATCAGTTGGATCCTCCTCTCCAATACTCCTGAATAGACTTTCCTGGGTAGGCTGAGGAGTGTGATTCCATTGATAGTTAGAACACACCCTCTGGTCCCCCTTTTTAAAAAGGGAACTACCACCCTGGTTTGCCAATCCAGAAGTATGGCCTCCGATGACCACGCGATGTTGCAGTGTTGACAGTCCTACAACATCCAGAGCTCTGAGATATTCAGGGCGGATCTCATTCACCCCCAGAGCATGACCACTGAGGAGCTTTTTAACTACCTCGGGGTCCTCAGCCCCAGCAATGGGCAGACCCCCACCTGAACCCCCAGGTTGTAAACAGTGTTTGTGGAGAACTGCTTAAGTTATATAACCTATTTATTGTAAATGTTTTACCTCTTGCACCATGCTGGAGCAGCTCTCCTAATCTTACTGTATTTACAATGACAATAGTGGTAGTTAATTTAGTTCACTATTACACAATGTCACTTTCAAAACACAAAAAGCCAGTAGTATTTTCAAAGACTATCACCCACCCTGGGCATCTGTTCTCTATCCTGCTCTCTGGAAAAAGATATAGCACTAACAGATAACAAATATATATAACCCTCCCAAGAATAACTTTACCTCCAATAATAATTATGTATATACAGTGCTCAGCATAAAGGAGTACACCCCCTTCAAAAAGTACGAATTTAGTCAGTAGCTCAATGAACGAAATTGTTCTTTTGTTCATTGAGCTACTGACTAAATTCGTACTTTTTGAAGGGGGTGTACTCATTTATGCTGAGCACTGTATATACATAATTATTGTATATTACAGCAGACAGGTGACTATAAAAGGGCATTAATTAACAAAGTAAAGCCCTTCCCATTTCACTTTGTTAATTAATGCCCTTTTATAGTCACCTGTCTGCTGGACACCTCTCAAATGAATCATTAGACTCACCTGTGGTTGAATGCCTGTTAATTAGAATTTTGTAGTCTTAAGCGTGGCTTGTCTCCTAAGACTATAATTGGGGTGTACTCATTTTTGCAACATGGGCTTGAATGAATTTGTTAGGAAAATCACTTTTTTGTGTGTGCAAATTAACAAATCTTGTTTGCAATCAATGGCCCACATTTGTGGGAGTATTTTGTAGTACAGTATCTCATAGAAAATGTTGATTCTGAAAGGAAACTAAAGGTTTTCTGACAAATGAAGTGGGGTGTATTCATTTATGCTGAGCACTGTATATGTATAATTCTCTGTTTTGCTATCTATTCTTTATTTAAAATATCAGTACCACAGCTATGTTAAATGGTATTTCATAATTTTGCAATTACTTACAATAATAATAGTCTACCTGTTCACACCCTGTGTCCATAACAAACACTGCCTTTGCTCAATATTTTGGGGCAGCCATGGCAAAAGTCCCTAGTTCAATTCCAGAACCAGCAGGAAAAATGTGTGATGGTGGGGGGGAGTGAGCAGCACCTTCCCTTCCTCATGGCTGAAGTGCCCTTGAGAAAGGCACCTAACCCCCAACTGCTCTCCTGGCACTGCAGTGTGTGGCAGCCCACTGCTTCAGGTGTCTGTGTTCACTGTTTATTTGTGTGTGCTCACTTTGGATGGGTTTAATGCAGAGCCAACATTTCCTTTGCGGGATTAATACAGTAATACAGGTACTGAACAGGTACTGTAATAAACACCTGTATGCTAAGACAGTTCAAAAATGGATGCTTACATTCTGCCAGATGCCAAATGGAACAATGTTGATGTTTGTCAGTTTCACACCACTTTTCTCAAGATACCTGTGATACAGTGAAATAAGTAAGTACATTAGACTCATTTAACTCTTCCACCAATTTATGAAAGAAAAAATTATCCGGAAATCAGAAATTACCAGAAAACCGGACGATCTGTGTTTCCAACATATATGGGTAGATCTGGTCTTCTCTCAGCAAGTAACTTCAATGTGGGATAGCTGTGGAATACCATAAATACACTTTAAAAACACTAATTTTTAAAATATTTATTCTGCATTAAAAATATCTCTTTAAAATCTTAATCATAGTTACATTTACCCAATATTTCCTTTATAATTTTCCAATTATTAATTATTCATTTATTAATTTATTTTCTAAGTCACTTAATCCTAATTAGGTCGCAGGGAGGCTGGAGCCCATCTCAGGCGAGGTGCTACACCCTGAACGGCTCACTAGGCCATTGCAGGACCAACACACACACACACACACACACACACACACACACACACAAAAAACCATTCACACTCAAACTCACACCTATGGGTGATTTGGAACAGCCAATTAGCCTTCTGTGCATGTTTTTGGACTATGAGAGGAAACTGGAGTACCTGGAGGAAACCCACGCAAGCTCAAGGACTCTACACAGAAACACCCCAATCTCGAGAATCGAACTCAGGACCTTCTCACTGTGAGGCCAATGTACTACCTACTACACCACCATGCTGTGCGTACTACACATACCATGCAATTATAAATCTAGTTATTACATTTATTTCCACACATGTTTAAAATCTAATTTTTTGCTTTAAATACTTGTGAATCCATCTTGAAAAAAGGTTGTGGAACACATTGGGAAGTGGCTGGGTATGACAGTTCCTAAATCCCCAAAGTTCCTTTTAGGGTATCGAACAGAAATGTCAAATGTATCAAAATATGATTTTGTGGTGATAAATTTAGGGGTTGTTACTGCTGCCCAAGTGATCCTCAGATGCTGTAAAAATACATCACGTCCTGATTTTAATATGTGGTTGAAACAAATGTTAGAAGTTGTTGCATATGAAGAAATGTTAGCCAGAATTCATAATCAGTGTGAAAACTTTAAAACATTATGGTCAGGCATCTTCACTATCCCCCTGCCAAAGAAACCTCTTTGTACTTCGAAAAACTGGTCCAGAGTCACATTACATCACTCCTGCCACCAAGTTTCGACACTCACCAGTTTGCTTACAGGGGAAACAGATCCACAGAGGACACCGTGTCCACAGCCCTCTATGCTGTGCTTACACACCTGGAGAAGCAGAGGAGCTACGTCTAGAAGCTCTCTGTGGATTTTGGTTGGGCGTTTAACACCATTCTTCCCTACAAACTGGTATACAAACTTAAGGACTTGGGGCTTCAGAGTGGGTAGACACACTTTTACGACCCTCAGCCTCAGCACCGGCTCCCCGCAGGGCTGTGTTCTGAGCCCCCTGCTCTACACTCATTACACCCACAACTCCACCCCAGAGGATGGCCTGACTTGGAGCACAGACACCTGTAAGCTGCTAAAAAATGCCGTAGACTCTACCCTACACATGAACATTACATCCTACCTCAGCTGATTGTTGCACACACAATTTGCACTCTGTACACC
>JAQMYF010040149.1:0-12658 GCA_030014195.1 Neosilurus mollespiculum
TATTTGTTATTTGTTATATCCTAATGAGTACAAAACAAAACAAAATAGCTGGATCTGTTTGGGCAGACAAAGTTTGTTATCAGGTCGGCAGTTAACTGTGGTTCTAAGCCACATTGCTGGGTCTTACGTCCAGATTATATTTCCCAGAGCACACCATCACAGGTGTCTGTATTCAGTTACAGTACCAAAACTACTATAAGGACTCTAGGTTCACAAACACTTTGCGTGGTATTTTATTTGGTATTATGTGCCTGTACTGAGCGTTTTAATATTGTAGTTGACATTGTATGGACCTGGCGTGGTACTATGAAATTTAAAAATATGATTTTATCACACTTTTACTAACAAATTTTAGGCATACATTCTTATATGATATATAAAAATACAGAAATTCACTAACACATCCTCAGCCAAGATGACTAAACACGTAGGTCATGGTATGCTTACTTCTCAAATTATTTTTACACCCGTGAAAAATGTCGCTCAGCAAAATCCAATACAGTATCATGCAACTGTCTGAGAAAATCATAATTCATTATCTAAAAGCAGACTAAAATTAAGCCTGAATCAAATGTTATACTGACTAAATCAACTAGAACAATACAAAGAATACTAAAATGTGACTTTAAAACAAATTCAATGTTATTGTCCAATACTATAAACAAATATAATAATAATAATTGTCAAAACTAACAGTGAGATAATTTTCAACCCATTGTCTTACAAAATACTGACATCCCAGTGTTTCTCATACTGACCAAAAATCTATTATTTAAAAATGAAAATACTGTTCATATACATGTGGCTGATTGTGCACAGTAATATATATTAAAAAAAATCCTACAGAAATATAATAATAAAATAAAGCTTACTTTTGATCAGGTAATACTTTCCTCTGTTGTTTCACAATTTCAACCAGAGGGGCACCCATAGAGTGCAATGTACCATCGCCAGGCACAAATGGATTATTCTAGCTTGCGGAAGTAATTATGAAATGCCTCGTGCATTGGGTGCCGGATGAATATTTTGCCCCATGTTAATTAAACAAAGTTTTTTTTGGGATTTCTGGATTTTTTTCAACATGATCCCATGCACAGATAACCTCCAAAATATAATGGGTTCTTTCCACACTCAGGCTGAAAATCAGTTCAGAAGTTTTTGGGTAATCCTGCTAACAGACAAACAAACAAACAGATACATAACCTCCCCCGTCAAGCAGTGCTGACAGCAATCAATATATTTCTAGTCTAAAAGAAATAACCTATTGTCCACCACAGTGTATTACCTAACACAGTTTAATATTCAATAATGAAATTACTTGTTAACATCCATCCAGCCATTATCTATACTTCTTATACTGGGAAGCTGGACCAATCCCAGCTGACTTCGGTTAAGAGGCAGGGTGCAACCTGAACAGACTGCCAGTCTACTGCAGGGTTAGCACAGAAACAAACAACTACTGACACTCACTTTCACACCCATGGGCAGTTTAGAGCAGACTGTGGGAGGAAACTGAAGCACCTAGAAGAAACCCACACAGGCATGACGAGAATATGCAAACTCCACAAAGAAATGCACTTTGCTAAAATTTGAACCCAGAACCCTCTTGGAGAGACCACCACACTCCCGCTTTGCCAACACAAAAACGTTTTTTGTTAATTAGTTGTTGCACCATTAATTAATAGTGTGGTTAGATGTGAGCATTAGTTCATTAATCATCTTGTGATTTGCAATGGATTACTGATAAATACTTTGCGCTTGACTTGGCTTAGGCTCTCCTCTGGGTAAAAGACTATGAAGATTCAGTCTGTTAAAATTTTCAGTGACCCCTTGATATGAAATTATGATTCATTTAATGTTTTAAACATGTGAGCATCCAGTTTTGCATCCCTGCTCTGACGTCTTAGTATGAACTGAACAACATCCAAACCAAATTCCGTCATGACAACATGGTTTATTAAATTGGACATTTCTGTCCATATCTGCTGAAAAGTCCATGGTATTCCATTATGCATACGTACCATGTTCTCATGCATGTGTATATACAAGCAAAAATGTGCCCCACACACACACGAATACACCTCATTTTCTGACATAGTAGTCAGTTATATCCAGCAATCACATTGACGTCAAGATGACTATTCAGTTGTACCACCTGGTGTACTCCTGAAACACCCCCCACCCCCGTTCCACCCCACTAGTGGAAGCTCTTCTGCCAAGCATTTGCATTTAAATGGAATAGAATAACAAATAAATCCCTAATTCCCTGTTAAGTTTTGAGGACAGATTCGGTGTGTATGTGTGCATAGTTTGCTGCTGAATCAACCAAATTTCTTTTAGAAGTTTGCACATTTGAACTACACTCTCTCAAGTGCAAGTAATAAGATCATATGGACATGGATGGAGTATAGAGTATGCAAAACTCTGCAGAGATAGTAAATTGAATTTATGATCAAACCAGGAATAATGAAGGTCTGAGGTGCTGTTAAGTCGATAATGCTGTTAGGGTCGCAGGGAGGCTAAAGCCGACTCTGAGTGAAGGCATGGTACACCCTGAACAGCTTGCCTGTCCATTACAGGGCAAACACATACACAACTATTCACACTCATATCCACACCTAGGGGCGATTTGGAACAGCCAGTTAGCCTGATATGGGACAGTGACAGGTTACATAAGCACCCAGGGGATACCTACACAAACACGGGAAGAACATTTAAAGTTCACACAGAAATGCCCGGGCCTCAGACTTAAACCCAGGACCTTCTTGCTGTAAGCCAGATATGCTAACCACTACACCACCGTGCAGACTCATTGTGCTTTAGAAAATACTAAATGGGGTTACTTTATCATCAGCACATAGGTATAATGCCTTGATCAGTACTGCATCAATGCATATTCCTGACTTGAGAATCAAAGCTGACAGGATGCAATAACATTTTTTATCAAAGTAAATTTGAAGCAATTTGAATTCGAAGCTCTGAATGAGGAATCACATCCAAACAAATTAAATGAAGGCCATATTTTTGGAAAGCCCCAGGGATATTATTATTTAGATGTAAAATTGTAATGAAGCATTGGCATACATAATAAACAATGTTACATATTATTTGAAACAATGTTACATATACTGAACATAGCAAGACATATCGAGAACAAAAGCATGCAAGAAAAGAATCTATACACTGATTTCATGAAAGTGAAATTTATTCTGTAATTTATGTAAAGGAAACCAAATGCATTATTTATATGAGGTCCGTAATGTTGCATGTGTGTTACTGCCTCCATCCTCACAAATCAAGTTGGTGTAAAGAAAAGATTCTTGGTTGCAGGCAATAAGAATATATTTATGCAAGGCTTTTTTTTTTTATTATTTCATTGATTATTTCACCCATGAATCCAAGGAACAGCACAAGGCAGCCAGGCTTCATACTGATTTCATCTAGCCAAGCAACAAAATATGACTATCTGCCAGAAAATGGTGAACCCTTTACTCACCAGCAGAATAAAGCTATAAAGTACATTCAAAAAAAATATTTCTACTGTAGCTGTCTATTTATAAGGATTAAGAAGATTTGAAGTTCCACATAAACACTCATCCAGTGCATCTGAAATGAGATCATTTTATTCCAACCATCCAAACCAATTTATTATCTTTAATGTTAAAGGTTAACATAACTGTAGTCTAGCTAGAAGCATGGAGCACAATGTTAGATGCATATTGAGACATGTATTTATGGTGTACTGTATCTGGTATTGCACTGCTGGGTGTGATAAAGCAGTTTGTTATAAGACATGTATATGATTTTTGCATATTCTAGCATGAGGGTATATAGAACTGTATATCCAAAATTGGAATTCAGTACTGAAAAGTTATAGGCTCATTCAAGCTGTTTAAACACCTTTCCAGCTTCTGGTTGGTACCGAAAAATGTCTTTCTTGGACATTCTGTACATGCATATCATATAACAAATGTCTAAAAGACAAAAAGCAAAAAAGAGATCTTCATGTAGACAAAACTGAATGTATCTTTTGGAAGGTTTTTACATATTGGCACTTAGGAAAATCTTTTCCAACCACTGTGCTACACAGTAGCTGTCTAAATCCCCTTGCTCTCAGCCATGCCTTTTGTCTCTTGAGCTAGTTGTGTTTGAGCATGGCTTCCTGCAGGCACCCTCTGTAGTCTGCTATGGTTTAACCTAGAAATATATGTTTTTTCAACATATTTGAACAAGCAAGTATTTCCCTACTTTGCTACAGTGCCTACAGATAAAAAGTGATATACTCCAACAAATGACAAATAAAACTCTTATTTTGTATAAATATTTAATGATTACAATTTTTTTTTTTTTGTTGAAGGCGAGGTAAATGTCGCTGAATAGTACCCTACATGGAATGTTGAAAAGACTATATAATTCGGTGAAATCCACCAAGCCTGAGGCATATTATTGTTTTATTATATACTATATGGGAACGTAAAAAGCAAACTAAACAAAGATTGATTGATTGATTGATTGACTTATTTTAACTATGACAGAGTCAGGGTTTTATTTTTAAAGTGTGACAGTTGTGATGCTGCCTGCTCCAAGAGACAATGACAAACCATGAGCATCCACTATATTGTTTCATGCATTATCCACTTAGGAGCTAAAAATCTATGGTTTGTTAAGTCACATGAACATTTATTTGAATCATCCACAGTACAAAATAAAGATTTACAATATTTTTACCGACCATCATATTTGTATTTTTTAAATATACTCAAAGTTAGAATTTGATGCTTTTAACACACTCAGCAAAAGTTGGTACAGAAGACGGCCTACTGGTTAAAGAAATAGTCACTGGTTCGATTCTCGCACCAGCCAGAAAAATGGGTGGAAGCAGGGAGTGAGCTGTACCTTCCCTTCCTCCACCTTAATGGCTGAAGTGCTCTTGAGCAAGGCACCTAAGCCCCAGCTGCTCTCTGCTTCGAGTGTGCGTATGCTCACTGTTTACATGTTTGTGCTCACTGTGGATGGGTTAAATGTAAAAGCAAAATTTTCCTTGTGGGATTATTTCAGTATATCAAAATAAAAAAATAAGCATGGGCATTATAGAAAGAGAAATTTCTTTGGTGCCACCCAAATATCTCTAATATCCCAATATATGCCCAGAATCAGTAAAACTTTCAGACACATAAAACTCACCCATGCCATGGATATTTATATGCCCCAATACCATCACAGATGCTGGCTTTTGCACCTTTCACTGACAGTAATCTCATTCATTCATTCATTTTCTGAACCACTTAATCCCAATTAGGGTTGTGGGGAGGCTGGCGCCCATCTCAGCCAACTGTGGGCGAGGGCAGAGTCCACCCTGGACAGCTCGTCAGGCCATCACAGATTAAGGGTCATGTAAATTAAAAAATAATAGATTTTGTTTTAATTGGATTCTGGAAAATATTCCAACTTTTTTGGAAATAAGGTGCTGGCAGTGACAGCTAATCTCTTAACAAGTCCTTTCTCTCAATCTGTCTCCATAGTCATAATACTTTCAGTGGCCCTTAAGCATAGGCCTCGCATAGCAAACAATTCCTTACTAATGAAGGAGCAGTTACCTGGAGTCTGTAGCTCTGAGATCAATATGGGACTAAATGATGGTAATGTCAGCACATTTCCAAACTAACAACCAGTGGCTAATAGTGGGGTAAACGGGGGATAGGGTCAATAGCTTTGCCAACTTTGTAATTTTCTCCAGTCTTTAAATTTCTTTTTATAGTCTCCTAATCCAGTGGATGTTTTTTTAATTAGGCTACAACATTTGTATACAGTAGAATCATTGATTCATAGATACACATACATAGCGTCAGCAGCATGAGGTTAATGTAATTAGCATAATTGGAACTAGCATCACAGTAGACATCACAGTAGAAATGTTTATCTAGGCTCTGATCAACAATTCATAGGAGCAGGAACAACATATATTAACTCTCATGTTTACGTCAGGCGTTTGCGTACAATTGTATTGAAGTCTGCAATCAATTTTATGTAGCTGTAAATAGTCAAATGGGATGTTCATTATTTTGTTTATTTTATTCATTCGTCTATCTATCCATTTTTATTTTATAAATGTATTCATGAAATTATTATTTATAATTATGAAAAGGCACTTGGGTGTGGATGTGTGAACAAGCTGTGCTATAAATAGCATAAGCTTCAGCACTCCACAGTAGTCTTCAGCATTTTTTGAATGAATTTTTTCACCCTCTTGAACTACTGGCATTCATTGTATACATCAAACAAAAACCTTTGCTAGAAGCATGAATGAGTTCACACATAGAGCACTTTGATCTACAGACACTTTAGAAAGAAATCTGCCAGTGGATATTATTGTTGTGTTACTGGGTGTAGTAACCAAAGCAGTCCAGACAAAATGAAGGGAGGTGATCAGCATTATTATTATTGGTTTAATTGTGTGTTGGGTATAGTTACAATCAGGCAAGATGTGTGGGAATAAAAATGGAAAAGAATCTGCTCTGGTCACAGAAAAAGAGCTATGTTATCCTTTGAATAAATACTATGCAGGTGGCATGGTGGCACAGTGGTTACCACGTCCGCCTCACAGCAAGAAGGTCCTGGGTTTGATTCCCATGCTTGGGCATTTTTATGTGTCATAAGTTTGCATTTTCTCCCTGTGCTTGCATGGGTTTCCTCCGGGTACTCCGGTTTCCTCCCACAGTCCAGAAACATGCACAGTAGGCTAACTGGTGGTTAGAAATCACCCCAGGTGTGAGTGTGTGTGAATGGTTGCTTGCATGTTGGCCCTGCAATGGCCTGGGGAGCTGTTCAGTGTTTACCCCAACTTATCCCAGAGTTGGCTGAGATGGGTGCCAGCCTCCCCGCGACCCTAATTAGGATTAAGTGGCTTTGAAAATGAATGAATGAAATACTATGAATTTATTAGTAAATAATTTTGACTGTGATATTCCCTGAACTTGATTTCACTAAGTTAACATTTGTATACAATGAGCCTCCAAGTAAACTTGGTCAAGTAGATGTCAACTGATCATGACTATACTAGAGTCAATCCACATGTGCCTTCCTAGTTATATAATTTCAATTACTTTGAGTCTACTATCTAATTATTTACAGTGGTGTGAAAAACTGTTTCCCTCTTCCTGATTTCTTATTTTATTGCATGTTTGTCACACTTAAATGTTTCAAATCATCAAAGAAATTAAAATATTAGTCAAGGACAACACAAGTAAACACAAAATGCAGTTTTTAAATGAGGGTTTTTATTATTAAGGGCGAAAAAAAAATCCAAACCTACCTGTGTGAAAAAGTGATTGCCCCTCTGTTAAAACGTAACTGTGGTTTGTCACACCTGAGTTCAATTTCTCTAGCCACACCCAGGCCTGATTACTGCCACACCAGTTCTCAATCAAGAAATCACTTAAATAGGACCTGCCTGACAAAGTGAAGTAGACCAAAAGATCCTCAAAAGCTAGACATCATGCCGAGATCCAAAGAAATTCAGAAACAAATGAGAAAGAAAGTAATTGAAATATATCAGTCTGGAAAAGGTTATAGAGCCATTTCTAAAGCTTTGGGTCAACCACATGAGAGCCATTATCCACAAATGGCAAAAACATGGAACAGTGGTGAAACTTCCCAGGAGTGGCCGGCCGATGAAAATTACCCCAAGAGCACAGTGACGACTCATCCAAGAGGTCACAAAAGACCCCACAACAACATGCAAAGAACTGCAGGCCTCACTTGCCTCAGTTAAGGTCAGTGTTCATGACTCCACGATAAGAAAGAGACTGGACAAAAGTCTCTCTGAATTCCGATACGAAACCCACTGCTGAGCAAAAAAAACATTAAGGCTCATCTCAATTTTGCCAGAAAACATCTTGACTTTTGGGGAAAATACTCTGTGGACTGACGAGACAAAAGTTAAACTTTTTGGAAGGTGTGTGTCCCATTACAGCTGGTGTAAAAGTAACACCGCATTTCAAAAAAGTTCTGGCCACCAACAGTAAAATATGGTGGTGGTAGTGTGATGGTCTGGGGCTGTTTTGCTGCTTCAGGACCTGGATGACTTGCTGTGATAAATGGAACTATGAATTGTGTGGTGTACCAAAAAAGTTTGGATTTTTTTTCTTCCTTAATAATAAAAACCTTCATTTAAAAACTGCATTTTGTGTTTACTTGTGTTGTCTTTGACTAATATTTAAATTTGTTTGATGATCTGAAACATTTAAGTGTGACAAACATGCAAAAAAATAAGAAATCAGGAAGGGGCAAACACTTTTTCACAACACTGTATTTCTTATAACTATAACAATCTTTCTAGCAACATGATTTTCATTTTAAAAAAATTAGTGGGAAATTATAGTGAAGCGTGAAGATATGCACAAACAGGGCACCATACTTATAAAACAATGGAATTGATTTTTCATGGCTGGACTGCATCTGATCCGTACAGCATCCATATGCATTCTGATGGTAATTGGCTGCTATGCATCGCTAAGTTGCCTGATGATGCTAGTCAAAGATGCTGAAAACAGTATACTCATAACATAATATAGCAGATTTAACAAGAAACATCCAAACAACAGCAAATTAAAATCATAATTGTTAGAATTAATGAGAGTTGTATTCTTTTAATTATAAACTAGAAGTATTTCTGTTGGATGACTACCATATTTATACACAGGCTTTGTATCTCAGTCATTCTATAGCTGAGCACAGAAAACTCGCACTTAACATAAATTTAGTCTCCCCCAGTTCTGTGAGTAAAAACAGCAGTTCACATTGTATATTTAGTGATAAAAATCTGTCAGGCTACACTGGGTGTCAAAGTATATGTGGATGTTTAGTGGTTAAAATCCTGTTTTGTGAGGCAGGATGTATGTTGTTCCACAAATATTGTTACTCCTTTCATATCATGTAAAACATATGTTACGCATGCAAGGTTGATTGTGTGTGTGTGTGTGTGTGTGTGCGCGCTCGATGTGAGGAGGCTGAATATGGAAAGAAAACATTTAGTACTTTCACTAACACAACACCTGATCAACAACAAATTAAATTTGTAAGTAGCCCCAGGTTCAGGTGTGTCTGTGTGATGTTTGCATGTTCTCCCCGGTACTCAGGTTTCCTCACACAGTTCAAAGGCATGCACTTTATGCTAACTGGCTGTTGAAAATTGCCCCTAGATGTAATGGCCCTGCGATTGTCTGGCGAGCTTTTCAGGCTCTTCGCCCAGTGTCAGCTGAGATAGGCTCCAGCCTAACAATGACCCTAGTGAAATTAAGCAGTTTGGCAAATGAGTGAGTGAGTATATAGTAGCTTAAATCCTTATTTCTTCCCAAAAAAAATAAAAAATAAAAAAACCTTTTTATGAACGCTGAACTGAATGACTTAGTTTACAAATGATAGACTTGAACTTGAGCTTAGTTGACTCTCAGTTCACTTTATTGTTTTAATGTGCGTTTCTTTTTCTGATGCAAATTATATATTTTTTACTAATGGGGGTTGATATTATCTTTTTTTATGCACATTATTTAAAAAAAAGAGATGCACAGATATGATATTCGAATTCAATTCAAATTCAACTTTATTTGTCACATACAAAATCATACACAGTACAACATGTAGTGAAATTCTTGTTACGACTGTCCTATATTTGAAGAAGAATAAAAACTATCAATATCAAGAAGAAAAAAATATCAATAACAATAACTATTTGAAGAACACTAATAGTTAAAAGTCGAATATAAATATAAAAATTTAAATATCAAATATAAATGTAGTGACGATAAATAATATGGTATGTAAAGTGTCGGTGCAGTGTGCACACAAAGATGTCCAGTAAGTGTGGTTGTTTTGTGTGCAGAGTAGTGCAAGGTGTACAGGGAGTGGATTGTGTCCATTTGTTTTGTTATTTTTCCTGGTGTTGAAGACGGACTGCTTCAGCAAACACGGCTTTGCTTGCAGATCCTTTTAGATACAACGTCATTCATCTGTTCTGACACTTTTTCAAACAAATCTCCATTCTGTGTATTCCTACTCTCCATATATTTCCAAATATTATTCTCCTTCAGCTGCCATATCATGTTTCTTCCTCAGTCGAAAAATGTCGAATGGCTTTTTAAATGATCTCACTTTGTTTGCATCTGTTTATGTTGCTTCTTTTGTTACATGCCAAAGGCGGTGGCCAGAACTGCAGAGCATGCACAGAATGCGAATCCAAGTTCAGCTTGATTCAACACAGTTACATGCAATAAAAATCTTGGCTATGAACAAGCTATCCAACAGTCTCAGTCCGTGTTTGAGAAAGTTGATTTAGTACGATTTCAGTCAGTAATTTAGTGTTTTAGTCAAGCTACTACAATAATGCCATCTTCTCTAATGTCTTCTAACATCATTCTGTTAAGAATCTCCATTTCCCTCCATACACCTGTTCAGGATGTATCATTCCCCCCCTCCCCGGCTGAACAGCTCACCAGACCATCGCAGTGCCAACACACATAATCAGTCACACTCACAACTAGGAAGAAAATATGGAGTAGACCCACGCAAGCACAGGGAGAACATACAAACTTCACACAGAAACACCCAAGCCCAGAACCTTTCTACTGTGAGGCAGACATGCTAACCACTATGCCACCGTGCTGCCCTCCCATATTTTTTTCTTATGTAACTAAGCACAGATTATTAGGGATGATTGATTGTGATCAGGAACATGAATACGATTATTTGTATTAAATGTAGGATGGCCCGATTAATTGACAATCGCGTCAAGTCTAGCCACAAGTTCACATAAATCGCACATACAGGTAAATATCATGTAAAAGTTAATTTATTTCAGTAATTCAACTTAAAAGGTAAAACTAATATATTATATAGACTCATCACATGCAAAGTGAAATATTTCAAGCCTTTATTTGTTATAATTTTAATGATTATGGCTTACAGCTTATGAAAACCCCAAATCCAAAATCTCAGAAAATTAGAATATTGTGAAAAGATTCAATATTGTAGGCTCAAAGTGTCACACTGTAATCAGCTAATTAATCCAAAACACCTGCAAAGGGTTCCTGCACCTTAAAATGGTCTCTCAGTCTGGTTCACAATCATGGGGAAGACTGCTGACCTTACAGTTGTGCAGAAAACCATCATTGACACCCTCCACAAGGAGGGAAGGCCTCAAGGGTAATTGCAAAAGAAGTTGGATTTTCTCAAAGTGCTGTATCAAAGCACATTAATAGAAAGTTAAGTGGAAGGAAAAGTGTGGAAGAAAAAGGTGCATAAGCAGCAGGGATGACAGCAGCCTGGAGAGGATTGTCAGGAAAAGGCCATTCAAAAGTGTGGGGGAGCTTCACAAGGAGTGGAATGAGGCTGAAGTTAATACATCAAGAGACACCACACACAGACGTATCCTGGACATGGGCTTCGTCGTATTCCTCTTGTCAAGCCGCTCCTGAGAATCAAACAACGTCAGAAGTGTCTTTCCTGGGCTAAAGAAAAAAAGAACGTCCTCTTTTCTGATGAGAGCAAATTTTGCACCTCATTTGGAAACCAAGGTGCCTGTAAAGTAATGAGTCTATATAATATTAGTTTCACCTTTTAAGTTGAATTACTGAAATAAAAATTTTGCACAATATTCTAATTTTTTAAGTTTCACCTGTAGTACATAGTCCCCTTGTATGCAAAGATAAAGTCATAAAAACATTTAAATGTTTGATCTGAAATTTAAACTAAAACGTCTTGGTGTGCTTGGTCTCCTGAAAAAAATTACTCATTATCTTCCACAACTGATGCAACCCATCACAAACCTAATATCAACCTCCTAAATAGAGCCAGAAATGACTAACATCTACAATTATAATACCACATGCCATTGGGTAAGCTGAGGTAAACAAGTGAGAAAATCTCCAGAAATTCATGTTTCACGAGTTTGGGTTTGCCCTATTTTTTTATTTTTTTATTTTTTTGTCCAGGAGTGTACATTATTCCAGTTGGCCCTGAAACTGCATAAAACAACATTCTGGTGGTTGATAATGTTGGAATTAAAGAATAAGAGCTGAGAGAAACAAGGAATGTGGAGTGGACATTATCGGTGTATTATCTGTATGATCTTTCTTGTTCCCTGTGTACTGCTATGCAGGAAGCCATAAACAAATATTGCCTACTGGTTTCATGCTTCCGCCTTCTCTCTTTCCCTCAAACTTCCCTTATCTTCAAACTTGAAGCAAACACTTGTTTCCAGTGGCTTTCTTAATGACTTCTGAATAATATTCCTAATTTAATTCCACATGGCATTCCAAAAGTCTCCATGCATAGGGGAAATCAACAGATTTTAGCAGAATATATTTGTATTTTTTTTAAAAATGCCTTCTACATGATTGCCATTTCTTTGTAAGTTCATAATGATTTGTCCCTTTGACCCATGATACACTCGGGCTAACACATCTTGATATTATGCATGAAACTTTTTGAAACTTTTTTTATGCCTTAAAATTCCAAATTCCTTTAAATGTTCTTTAAACTGAGGCAGTGAGCATATCAATATGTTGTTGTATCAATATGCATGGAAATTTTTGGGACGTCCTTTATAATCACGTAGATATAGAACTATAGTAGCCTACCTGCCCTGAGCTATTGCACACAT
>JAQMYF010040150.1:0-12658 GCA_030014195.1 Neosilurus mollespiculum
CCCCGGAAGAGCTGGAGGAAGTGGCTGAGGAAAGGGACGTCTGGGAGTCACTGCTTAGGCTGCTGCCCCTGCGACCCAACTCGGGAACAAGCGGAAGAAGATGAATGAATAAATGAATATTAAAAGATAAATATATTTATTCTTAAATATACTTATCCCCACTGCAACTAGACTGTGCAATATATTTATCTTTATACTATTCAGCAGTTTTATTTCATGCGTGAAGAAACTATTGTTAAGCCTGGCTGTTCTGCTCTATATGCTGTGGAATCTCCTTCCAGAGGCCAGCAGTGAGAACAGTCCATGGTGGGGGTGGGAGGGGTCTCTGGTAATGTTTGAGCCCTGGTCAGGCAGTGTTTCTTTGCAATGTCTAGGAGGGGAGGAAGTGAGATCCCAATGATTTTCTCTGCTGTCCTCACCACCCTCTGTAGGGACTTCCAGTCACAGGCAATACAGGCCCTTGACTAGACATAGATGCAGCTGGTCAGCATGCTCTCTATAGTTCCTCTGTAGAAGGTGGTGAGAATGGGAGTGGGTAGGTGCACTCTCCTCATCCGGCCCAGAAAGTGCATACGCTGCTGTGCCCTTTTACAAGTGTACTAGTGTGATTTGACCAGTTCAAAGAGTCTGGACCTGGTGCTGCTGACGATCTCCACTGCAGAGTTGTTAATTGTGAGAGGAGTGTGGCTGGGTTAGTTCTTCCTGAAGTCCACAATGATCTCTTTTGTTTTTGAGATGTTCAGGATTAAGATGTTAGTTTCACACCAGTCTGTTAGATATTTCACCTCCTGCCTGTAGGCCTGTTCATCATTGTTACTGTTGAGGCCCACTACTGTTGTGCTGTCTGCAAACTTCATGATAGGGTTTGTAGTGAACCTGGTGCAGCAGTCGTGGATCATCAACGTGAACAGCCCTGAGGGGAACCGGTGCTCAGGGAGATGACATTGGAGACATTTATCCCCACCCGCATGCACAAGGTCTGTTTGCGAGGAAGTCGAGCAGCCAGTTACACAGATAGGTGCCATAACCAAGGGGGGCCAGTTTATTTATCAGATGCTGTGGGATGATGGTATTGAATGCAGAGCTGAAGTCTAGAAACAGCATCTGCACATGTGTGTTTATCCCTCACAGATTCTCTTGGCTCCGATGAAGTCGGATGATCATGATCAAGTCAGAAGTCATCATGATAGGTGTGAGTGCTACTGGGCAGTAATCATTGAGGGAGGAGATTGTGTTTTTTTGGGTACTGGTACAATTATGGCAGTCTTGCAACAGGATGGTACCACAGCCTGGTGCAGCGAGGTGTGGAAAATGTCTGTGAAAACCCCAGCCAGCTGGTCAGCACATTTCATGAGCACTTTTCCTGGTATGTTGTTGGGGCCAGCTGCTCTCCTGGTGTTAACTTTCCTCACGGTTCTCCGGACATCAGATGGGTCCAGGCAGAGTGACAGCTCATCTGGACAAGGAAGAGATTTTTTTTTCCTGGGGTGGTGTTTAGTGCCTCAATCCTCCCAAAGTGGTTGTTTAGTTCGTTACTGAAGCTGATGGTGTTCTCACAGAAGGGGAGGTGGAGCCTTGTAATCGGTAAAGCTTGGATGCCCTGCCACATTTGTCTGGTGTTTGTGGGGTGTTTGAAAAAGTAGCCTGGTTCAGGTTGGCTCTAGCTGTTTTCAATGCCACCATGTCACTGGACTTGAAAGTGTTGTTCCATGCTATCAGCCTTGCACGTACCTCACTGGTCATCCAGGGTTTCTCACTAGTCTGTGTATATGTTTGTGACCACACTTATATCTTCCATGCATGTCTGGTTGTACCCAGACACAGACTCAGCATACTCCTGGATGTCCTTAGCAGCTGACTTAAACATGTCCCAGTCTGTGTGCTTGAAATAGATATATAATTTTTTTATTTTTATTTTTTTTAGCCCTGTCTGGCTGTGGCTGTACAAGCTCACAACAGTTATGGACATGTTTACTGAAATATGCCATATAGAACCATAGATTTAGTCAGTACTCAGCGGAGTATAGTATACAAACACCAGCAGCTGCTTGATTTGCGACCATCCAGCAACTTTGGCATTGTAGACATGACAACCCTGGAGTGTTTACGCAGCCTCTGAGTGTTACATCGGCTACACCCAGTGACCTGTGGAGCAGGGTATTCATCAAGCACCAATAGCCGACAGTGGGACAAGTGGAGGCGATGTGAATGTACGTGGAAGTGGGGCTGTCAGGAAGGGCTAACACCTAAGGTAAAGGCTAACCCCTACAGAACACTGCTCCCATCCATCTTCTTTTACAAGATCCACTCCCTAGAGACTAAAATAGACCTTCTCCAGCTTTACAACTAAACGGGAGTTAAACTGTTGCGCTATCTTTCTGACAGAAACCTGGCTAAACTCTTAAATTCTGGAAAACGCCGTTAGTATTGAGGGACTAGCTACATTCTGCGCTGGCAGGAGCAGCGCACTCAGGGGTAAATCCAGAGGTGGCGGCTTATGTATTTACATCAATAACAACTACTGTAAAAATGCTACAACTGTTTTCAGTCACTGCTCACCGGACACTGAGCTAATGACTGTGATCTGCAGACTGTTTTACCTGCTCAGGGAGTTCACTGCTGTTATCATCACTGCTGTGTACGTGCCCCCCATCGCTAACACCAAGGAGGCTATGAGTGTTCTTTACCAGCATCAGTGAGTTTCTAACTTCCCACATGGAGGGCATTTTTGTTGTTGCTGGCAATTTTAACCAAGCAATCATGAAAACAGTCCTCCCTCATTTTCCCCTGCATGAATCCCCTGTGACCTTCTTTGACCCTGTTACACACACACACACACACACACACACACACACACACACACTCTTTGTTATTGTTCTCTGTGGAAACCCACAACCCCCTAGACTCTTAAAATACTGCTGTTGTTTGACTGTTTCCTGAGACTGGCTTGAAAATAAACTGTCATACAGCACCCCTGTGTTGACTCTTTGTTCTCGAGCCCCTCCCGGATCCGGAGATCGAGGGTGTCAAGGAGAGAAGGGAGAGAGTGAGAAACAGAGGAGAGAAGGGATTTTCCCAAAATAGAATTATCCTTACATGGACTTAGCAACCAGGGGAATCAACACTCTAGACAAAGCCTACACCAATGTTGCGGATGCATTCAAGGCAGCCCCCCGGCCCCACATAGGCTCATCTGACCACTTATCTGTTATGCTAATTCTGGCATACAATCCCCTGTTGGTCCAGAAAAAACCTGCCATTAGGCAGGTGAGAAAGTGGTCTGAGGGGGTCATGGAAGCATTGCAAGATTGTTTTGAGTGCACAGACTGGGAAATGTTCAAAGAGGCTGCAACATATAACAATCAAACTGATAATGATAAGTATGCCATGTCTGTGTCAGCATATATCAACAAATGCATGGAGGATGTCAGTGTCATAAAAAAAAATGTCACCACCAGAAAGTGAGGGCCAATGTAAACCGTGCCACCAGACTCGCTAAATGCACTTACAGTCAGAAAATACAAGACGTTTTCAATGACCCTACAAACACCAGGAGAATGTGGCATGGCTTACAAACAATCACTAGCTATAAGACAGCCCCTCCTGTGTGCAATAATGACAATGACTTCCTCAATGACCTGAACTACTTTTTTGGAAGGTTGGAGGCACTAAGTAGTACTCCTGCAGAGAAAGCAAAGAAGAAAAAAAAGGAGTTAAAAGTACGGGAAGGGCAGGAGCGACTGAAAAGGCTGCATGCCTGTTAACACATGCACACTGAATAACACCTCCAGCATCATCACCCTCAGCAAGAAGGGCTTCCCCCAGAGCTATGTCTTGAGCCCTCTGTTGTTCACTCTAATGACACATGACTGTGTCCCAAGGTCTTCCACTAACCATATTGTGAAGTTTGCTGATGACACAACAGTGGTGGGCCTCATCAGCGATGACAACGACTTAGCCTATAGAGAGAAGGTGGAGCAGCTGGTGAGATGGTGTAAAGTCAACAACCTGATCCTGAACGTTGACAAGACCCGAGAGATCATCGTGGACTTCAGAAAGATGCAGCCCAGCCACACTCCTCTCCTCATCAGCACCATGGCCATGGAGGTGATTAGCAGCACCAAGTTCTTGGGGGTGCACACCTCAGATGACCTCTCTTGATCTGTGAACACTGTCCCTGGTTAAGAGGGCACAGCAGTGCCTGTACTACCTGAGATGGATGAAGTGAGCCCACCTTCCCCTGCCCACCCTCACTATGTTCTACAGGGGTACTGTAGAGAGCATCCTCACTAACTGCATCTCTGTGTGGTGTGGAGGATGCACTGCTGCTGACTGGAGGAATGTGAGGAGAGTGGTGAGGACAGCTGAGAAAACCACTGGGAGCTTTCTTTCTTCCGCAGACCACAGACCTTTTTCACTTCTGATTTCCGGAAGAAGATTTTACAGCATCCGGTGCAGGACCACCAGGTTCTGAAATAGTTTTTTCCCCCAGGCCACCAAAGACTTATATCCATATAATGTAAAATTCTACTGAACTGCTGACTCTGTTTAAACCATGCCTTGTTACATTTTCCACAATTTTTTTGCTGTTTTCACAGTCTATATTCCACCCTGTACTTTATATTATTATAGTATATATATATATGACAAAAAAGCCTGTCTAAGTTTAATGTTTCCATGGCTCCTGCTGTTAAGATCAGACTCCTGGAGATAAAGGCTTTAGTTGGTGAAACATTAAAGATAAACAAACAAACAGGGCTTGGGAAGCCACGAGAAGCAAAAAAGCAGAAAAACAAAACAAGCCACGAGGGGCTAACCAAAACTAACAAAGAAGAGGATCTAGGACCAGGAAACAGGGAAAGTTACAGGAAAAGTTTAACTGGAGGTGGAAGGGTTCTGGAGATGAGGAGACAAGGCTGGAAAAGATCGGAGAGGCAATATGAATAAGCGCAGTGTAAACAGGTAAATGATCTTGAGTCCAAAAACACTAGAAGGAGGACAAGAGTCCATGATGCCCCGGATGGCGTATATAGGACCCTCATCCGTAGCCAGCAGTGGAGGGAGTTGGAGGGGGTTTGGCTGTCCCGCTTGACTTTGTGGATGGAGAAGCCAAAGGTGAGTGATAGGGTTTAAATAAGGAGACATGGAAAACTGGATGAATCTGGATGAAAAGTAGGAGGGAGTGCTAAATGAAAAGTGGCTGGATTGATTTGTGCAGAGATGGAGAAGGGACCAATAAAACAGGGACTTAACTTCTTGCAAGGTGTCTGGAGTCTGATGTTACAAGTGGAGAGCCACACCTTATCTCTGATCTTGTAGCGAGGTGGCTAGGAGTGACATACATATGCCATAGTGGTCCCTCTGTGGATGGCATGTTGGAGATGCCGGTGTGCTTCTCTCCAGACCTTTTCACTCTCCTTGAACCACTGATCCACTGCTGGAATGTTGGTGGGTTCTCCATTCCATGAAAATAGTGGAGGCTGATGACGGCTGTATGCACTGGAAGGGGGTCAGTCCAGTCGACAGTTGATGGAGGGAGTTTTGCGCGTACTCGGCCCAAGGAAGAAACTGGTTCCAGGAAGTCGGGTGACAGTTGCATAAGGTCTGGAGAGAGTGCCCAATCTCCTGAATCTTCCTCTCAGTTTGTCCATTAGTCTGGGGATGGTACCCTGATGATAGGCTGACAGTCACACCTAGGAGTTTAAAGAATGTACTCCAGAATCGGGAAATAAACTGTGGGCCCCTGTCCGAGACAATGTCCTCTGGTAATCCAAAATTGCAGAAGATGCTTGGAAGAGACTTGTGGGTAATTAGCTTACATGCTTTGGAGAAATGATCCACTAGCATGCATGTGTTAACTTGAGAATGGGGTAGGTCCATCATGAAGTCCACTCCCAGGTGTGACCATGGATGCTGAGGAATGGGTAGAGGGAGGAGCTTCCCTGCTGGGAGATGCCAAGGTGTTTTTGCTGTGGCACATGCCTTGTAACTGGCCATGTACCGTTTCGCCAAGGAAGACATTCCAGGCCACCAGTACCACTCCTGGAGGAGTGAGAGGGTTACTGGGGTCCCTGGGTGTCCAGTGCTGGGAGTGGAGTGCACCGCTTCCAGCTGGGGATGTCAGAGATCCCAGGGTATATATTGCCGTATATATGTTAGGTGGGTCAGGATCTGACTCCAGTGCAGTCTGGATTTGTTGTTCAAGGGCCCATTTGATGGTATTGACAAACATGTGAGGCAGGAGTATGGCTGTGGGTTGGTCCGAGGCTTCGTCTGTTTCAAATATGTGAGAGAGAGCATCTGCCTTGATGTTCTGGGATCCAGGACAGTACTTTATGGAGAAATCAAACCGGGTAAAAAATAAGGCCCAGAGAGCTTAGTGAGGATTGAGTCATTTGGTCTCTCGCAGGTAGCATAAGTTTTTAGGGTCTATAATGACCTGGAAGGGAAACTGGGCCCCCTCTAACCAGTGCTGCCATTCTTCTAGGGCTAGTTTGATAGCTAAGAGTTTACGATTTCCAATGTTCTAAGTTTGCTCAGGTCGGTTGAGTTTCCTGGAAAAGTAGGCACAGGGTAGAAGTTACTGGGTACCTTCTTGCCACCACTGAGATGACACTGCCCCCACCCTGCAAGTTGAGGCATCTACTTCCACAATGGAGGGTTTGGTGGGATTGGGATGTTGTAACACTGGAGCTGAGAGGAATGCCTCTTTGAGGTGCAGGAATGCTAGTCTGACTAGTTCTGTCCATTTCATGGTCTTGGGCTTGTTGCGGAGGAGACCAGTTATGGGAGCCATCAAGATACATCAAGTCCTTAATGACTTAGACCTTTCCCTCCTCCATCCGGACCCCATGAGGATTAATCATGTAGCCCAGAAACGATACTGTGGTTTGGTGTAAGGCACATTTTTTGGCCTTGAGGAAGAGATGATGTTGGCAGAGGCATGAAAACCTGAGTCATGTGGAGAACATGAGTTGGGAGGTCTGGAGAAAAGATAAGGATGTCATCAATGTAAATAATCACAAATCTGTCCAGCATGTTGCAAAATATTTAATTCATAAACTCTTGGAACACAGAGGGAGCATTAGCAAGACCATATGGAATAACCAAAAGTTCGTAGTGGCCCATGGGTTAAATAGGGGATCTAATCAGTGCGGGAAAACGAGATGCAGGTGATAATCATTATTACTCAGGAGACTGGGAAAGCGGTGTGTGAGCGTCTGGGTGAGAGTTCGGAGTGGACGTGACAGTACCCCCCCTCCTGGCGCCACTCCAGGGTCCTGGTGCAGCCGACGCCGTGGATGGCCTCGAGCTCGGGGCGCTGGTCGACTGGGTTGTTGTTGGTGGAATTTCTCCAGCAAGCTGGGATCTAGGATATCTTTGTGAGGGACCCACAACTGCTCCTCCGGCCATAGCCTTTCCAGTCGATCAGGTCCTTAATTGCCCCACTGCGCTGATGAGAGTCCAGAATGCCCAAGATGGCGTATATAGGACCCTCATCTGTAGCCAGCAGTGGAGGGGTTTCGGCTGTCTCACTCAACTCTGTGGATAAAGAAACCAAAGGTGAGTGATAGGGTTTAAATAAGGAGACATGAAAAACTGGATGAATCTTATAAGTAGGAGTGAGTGCTAAACGGAAAGTGACCGGATTGATTTGTGCAGTGATGGTGAAGGGACCAATAAAATGGGGACTTAGATCGGAGAGGGAATCTGAATAGCGCAGTGTAAACAGGTAAATGATCTAGAGTCCAAACACGCTAGAAAGAGAGGCAAAAAAACCCTGCAAGCTCCAACAAGGCTAGACAAGTGAAGGAGTGAACTGGGAGGTTAAATAGGGGATCTAATCAGTGTGGGGAAACAAGGTGCAGGTGACACACCAATAATACTCAGGAGACTGGGAACGTGGTGTATGAGCATCTGGGTGAGAGTTCGGAGTGGACGTGACACCTACAGGCCAAAGCCTCACCTGCTTCACAGTAGGCTTTTTTTCTGATCAGTTGAGGCTTGTATGCAGGAATTTGCATCACAGAGAGATGGTCGGAGGAGCAAAGGTGGGGGAGGGGTGCTGCTTTGAATGCCTCTTTGATGTTACTGTAAAACAGGTCCAGTGTATTCTCACCAAAATCCAAATACACATTGGCCTGATTAAAGTCTCCTGCCTAAGGAGACTCCCTCTGGATGTGCAGATTGCAGGTCACTGATAGAGCGGTTGAGAATGCTCCAGGCTTCTCTGGTGTAGGAACTGGGGGACGTACACTGCTGTGATGATGATAACAGTGAATTCCAGAGGTAAATAAAAAGGTCTACATTTTTCAGTCAGTTGCTCCACATCAGGAGAACATTGACTTGAAATCACCTCTGCGTTGTTGCACCAGTTGTTATTGATGTATAAACAAACACCGCCATCCGGGGATTTACACACAAGACCTGCCATTTTGGAAATTAATAGACCTAGTTGTTTATCTGTCACAATTTGGTCCTTTTTAAAGTCACTCAAATCCTTCTGCTTGCTAATTTTTTCTGCTGTTAATAAATAAACTTTGATTACAGGCCAAATATATGCACATTAAGCTAATTAGCTGTTTCAAAATTGCCCCTAGGTGTGAGTGTGAATGGTGTGTGTGTGTGTGTTGGCCCTGCAATTTCAGCATGTACCCTCCCTTCGCCCAGAGTCAGCTGAGAAAGTCTTCATCATCTCCGCAACTACGGTAGAAAAAAGTGGATCAGCAAATGAATGAATGAATGAATGAATCAATCAATCAATCAACCAATAAACATTAATAACTGACAGTTCACTTAGTATTTAGTCCCACTCCTTAACAGGTGCACTTAGTCCCACTCCTTAACAGGTGCCATTATAAAAAGCTAAGCTACAGTTGTTAATTCATTTATCCTGTTCTTTATTTATTCATGTATATATTCTCATTAATCCATTTCAAAGCTTAATCATTCATTCATTGATTTATTCATTCATTTATCTATGTGGTTGTTCATCAATACCCATTTATCATTCACCCATAAATCTGCTTTTTTTTTTTTTTAAAGCTTTGTCTATTTGGCGGTTTTAATGATCTTTACAATTAAATTGTGTCGCCCACCTCTTTGTGCGCCTCTTGTCCGAAGTCATCAGGGGCTGGCTTCAGATTCCCCCTGACACCAAAGATAAGTGGTCTGGATAATGAAAGAATGAATGAATGAATTATTGTTTTGATTTATTTTATTTTTTTTCTGATTTCCTGATGAGTGACCATGACAGAAGAAGAACAAGCACAAACCTTAAAGGGTGTGTTGCTTAAATCACAAAAAATAAATCACATAAATATGATCCATTTTGGGAAAATCTTCAATAAGCAGTACTTACTCCTACTACAACTTCATACTCTGTGCTAAATAAAGTTGAAATGAAACAATCGGAGTCAGAAGATGTGGAAAAGAAATCTAATCTAAAGTCTCGGTGCCACACAGAAAGTCACTGGAATTAAAGGGTCCCAGGTGCATGTGTGTGTGTGTGTGTGTGTGTGTGTGTGTGTGTGTGTGAGAGAGTGAAAGAGACAGAGAGAGAGAGAGAGAGAGTGAGAGGATGACAAGAAACAGGTGTAAGTTGATTTTTATTATTCTTGAGAATAATAAACTAAAAATTATAATTGTAAAAATATAATAATATACAATTTGCAAACACAAATCTGAGAGCTTGGGACTAGAACCCATGACCTTTTTGCAGTGAGATGGCTGTGAGGTGCCACCCTCTGGTCAGTACAAAGTGGCAGTATAAAGTTACATTACTTCCTTAAGCAAGGATTTAATATGACTCTTCATTACAACATTAGTGATAACTTTAGTGTACACTTGAGTGTTTTACTAAAACCAAAGGATGCAACACAAACACACACACACACACACACACACACACACACACACACACACACACACACACACACACACACACACGACAAATGTCAAAAATGTGGCAAATAGGAACATGCCTTTTCCAAGGTCCTAGAGGCCTAGGAATCAAAATATATCTTTTGAGAGTTTGGTTAAGGCTATATTTTGGTCAAACCTGATTTTAATGCTTGTTCTCTACATTAACATTGACATTTATGACATGAAGAGTGACTTACATATATGAGTTACATTTTTGTTTAATACAACGGTTATATTTATAAATAACTAAGGGATAAGGGGCTCCAGTCTTCCTGCAACCATAACAGCATCAAGTGGCTCACTAATGAATAAATGAGGGCTAAGGGCCTTACTCAAGGACCCAACTGGGGCATAAACTGTGGCTTGAACTTGGTGGTACTGAGGCTTGTGACCCTGACCTTCTGACCAGTAACCCAGGGTCTTATTAATTTAGCCCTCACTCATTCAGATTTCTGTGACTTTGTGGTACCATAACATCACATTCACACTAAGTGAATTGTGAAATCTATACATACCGTATGGACTACAGTGGAATGACACAATCTGACTGGTCCACTATCTCTGGATCATAAATCATTATTTAGAGTGGAAAATGATAGAATCAAAAGTACAAACTCTCATAGTTTTTCACGGGCACTCGAGCAGGCAGCATAGTCATTGTTTTTCTTGCATTTGCCATACTATATACCAAAACACCTTCAGGGAGTACCGTTTGAAGGAGAAGTGTTGAACAAAATAGACACTGACACAGAGCTGTTTAGCTGACTGAAAGTTAATTAGTATCAATAGTCTTAGTATCATGGTCAAAAAAAAAAAAAAAAAAAATAAATATAAAAATATAAATCATAAACAGCATTTTAATTTATTTTATTGCATTTCAAGTAGTCTGTAGTAAAACCACTGTACAGAGGGCAGTTTACATTCATGTCATTACTCTTGAAGTTCTGTCCCTTTCTGGAAAACTTAGTGTGAGGTCCTGCCGTAGGATTTAGGTCATGTCTGTCTGTTTGATCTGCTCTCTCATCTCCCGTGTGTGTTTTTCTGATTACAGGCTCCACCCTGATTATCCCACCTGTTCCGCATTCCTGTCGGAGGATAACTCAGTGTACGCACCACGATCCAGCCGTCCGTTCATAGTACTGTTCATGTACCACGTTAGCCGTGTTCCTAATAAAGGATCCCTGTTTGCACCTTATCCTGTCGTGTCTGTCCTGCATTTGGGTCTATCAGTTCATGGTACCAGCGTAACATTACGATCTGGCCAGACATGAACCCAGCGGACAGAGATCCAATCAGCCAAGTGCTTGTGTCACAGGAGCTACAGATCAAAGCCCATGAGACCCAGTTGTCTACCATAGCCATGGGAATGCAGGAGTTCGCAGACCGCCAGGACCTGTTTCAACAGGACGTGTGCGCGCAGGTGAATCTGCTAACTGCGAGTCTGGAGCGACTGCTTTCACCTCCGCCGACCACGCCGGCACCCCCCCCGCCAGCCGCCACCCTGCCTCCAGTAAACCCCCCACCTCGTCCCGTTCGCCTCGCCCCGGCCGCTAAGTTTTCGGGAGAATCCGAGAAGTGCCGCACCTTCTTAGTTCAGTGTGAGCTGCACTTCCAGAATGATCCAGCCGCCTTCGCCGCCGAACAGGCTCAGGTGGCGTTCATGATTTCCCATCTGTCAGGGAGAGCGGCGGCGTGGGCTACAGCGGAATGGGCTCGAGGCACAGCGGTATGTCAAAGTCGCCAGGTATTCAAGGAAACACTCACCCGCATGTTTGATCACTCCTTCCCAGCTCGCGAAGCTTCCAGGGCGCTGCTCGGACTGAGACAAGGTTCTCGGAGGGTGATTAACTATGCCATCGAGTTCCACACTCTGGCCGCCGACAGCGGCTGGAATCCCACGGCCATTAAGGATGCCTTCATCAGCGGGCTCGGCGAGGAGATCCGGGACCACCTCGCCCCTCACAAAACTCCAGCCGAGTTCAAGGACCTAGTTGACACGGCGATCCGAATAGATAACCGGCTTCAGGAGAGGGAGTCGGATCAGCGCCGAGCTGCTAGGGGGACCTTCGCGCGCCGAGAGTTTCGCCCTGGGTCACCGGTGTTTTCGCCGCCTAGGGCAGAACTAGCGCCCCCTCCCATCCTGGAGGAGCCCATGCAGTTAGGACGCGCCAAGTTAAGCTCGGAGGAGCGCCAATGCCGCCAGAGGGTGGGTGCGTGCTATTACTGTGGGCAAGCCGGCCATCGAGCAGATTCTTGTCCGGCCAAGATATCTGGTTCACTGGGCCTAAGGAGTGCATGGGTAAGCAAAGACACATGCACACATTTTCCCCCTCGCACGTTGACTGCTGTATCTCTGCTAATCAAGGGCAAAGCTATTACCATCCAGGCATTCATCGATTCGGGAGCCGATGTAAACCTGATGGATTACTCTTTAGCCAGGAGGTTGGGGATCAAGGAGAGGCCACTCGCTAACCAGTTGCTAGGCCGGGTCACCCACAGGACAGAAACCCTCCTCATGTCTATTGGCGGGGATCACACTAAGCCCATCTCTTTCCACCTCCTAGATTGCACACATCACCCCCTCATACTAGGGTTCCCTTGGCTGAGGGCTCACAACCATCACATTATCTGGGAGACAGGGGTGATTAGGAGCTGGAACCCCGCCTGTAGATCGTCTTGTCTTGCCTCATCCCCTTCTGTTCACGGATCCCTGGAGGGTAAGGCAAGCCCTGTA
>JAQMYF010040151.1:0-12656 GCA_030014195.1 Neosilurus mollespiculum
CCTTTAACTGTAAAAACTGTAAAATCCTTTAAATAGTTTTAGTTATTGTTATTGTTCTTTTCTTCTTGTTACTTTGAAAGCTAAGCATTTCACTACATATTGTACTGTGTATAATTTGTATGTGACAAATAAAATTTTAATTTGAATTTGTTAACAGAGAGTAGTGAGTTAAGGCACTATGTTAGAGTGTGAGTGAATAGTGCAGATGGCAATTGCAGGCGGAAATCTTCTCGCATTACTCTGCAGATGAGGACAAATTAATCCAAGCGGCTACCTGCTTGGGTTGCATCCGAAACCTCATCACCACGCTCTGGAAGAAGGTGACTTAAACAGGCATCCCCATTGCTCACTTTTATGTTACACTTGAATTCGTCATTCTACTTGTGCTCTTGAACCTCTCAAATTTTGCTTGTTTTCTAATTTAAATTCTTTAAAACCATACACATAGCTTTTTTAGTTAAGGACTTCAACCATTACATATCCCATTTAGTGCACTTATACTGAGTGAATCCCAGTTGCCTCAGTGCACTACCGAGTACAATACAATATACACTGTGTAGTGCACTAAAATATGAGTATATTCACTGCTAACAAATTCCAAGTATAATTTCTAAAATCAAGCTTTAGGTTTTTATGTCAAAATGGTAGTCAATTTCACTAATATGATGTAACTAAATATATTGAGTAGTTTATTTATTTGTTTGGTTTTTTTTTGTTTGTTTGTAGTCCTTTCCTTGTAAATTGGGAAAAAAAGAATTATATAAATAAATTTATTTCATCAAACGGGGAGAAGCCCAACATGTGGTCACCAAGACAGGGGAAACAAGGCCCACACTGGCTCGCCCCCTCTCCCTTCAACAACTCAGAATGGAATAAGGCCCAGCCTCTCTCGAGAGGGGTGGTGCCACAGCCCAAGCTATGTGTTGAGGTGAGCCCAACTACATCTGGTTGGAATCTCAACATCGCACACCAGCTCAGGCACCTTGCCTGCCAGAGAGGTGACATTCCATGTCCCACAAGCCAGAGTCAGTAGCCGAGAATCGGTCTGTCAGAACCCACATCTTCATGCTAGAGAGCTCCCTCCTGGGCACTCCATCTTCATCCAGTGAGACTTTAATGCCCATGTGGGCAACAACAGTGTGACCTGGAAGAGTGTGACTGCTGGGTACGGCCTCTCCAATCTGAACCCGAATGGTGTTTCATTGTTAGACTTCTGTGATCTTCACAGTTTGTCTATCACAAAGACCATGTTCGAACATAGGGGTGTCCATAAGTATACTTGGCATGAGGACACTCAAGGCCACAGTTCAATGGTTGACTTTGTAGTCATGTGATTTTCATCCTGGCTGCAGCACTCTCGCCCAGCTCTACACACACTAGAGGATCCATGAGGGTGCATGGGAGTTTGCCTAATCTGTTCACGTCTTTTGTGGACTTGGAGAAGGCTTTCAACTGTGTCCCTCAGGCTATGTTGTGTGGTGTACTCCAGGAATATGATGTACCAGACCAGTTGCTACAGGCTATTCGGTCTCTGTACCACTGGAGCCAGAGCTTGGTCTGTATTGTTAACAACACGTCAAATTATTTTCCAGTGAGGGTTGGACGCCACTAAGGCTGTCCTTTGTCACCAGTTCTGTTCATAATTTTCAGCTCTAGATGGAGTGATTCACAACCGAGTGACGTGTGACATGGCCGGGATGAAAATCAGCACCTCCAAATGTGAGGTCATGGTTTTCAGCTGGAAAAGCTTGGTCTTGCTCCAAGTGGAGGACTTAAAGTATCTCAGGGTCAAAGCTAAAGGCTCTATTCATCCTAGTTGTATTGATGGCCACTTTCCCATCATTTATAAGGAAAGTTTAAATGTCTGTCTATTTGAACACATCCACTGTATCAGTATATTGCTTTTTTGGAGACATGATGGCGGTGCAGGTGGATGCTCTTTGTGTTTTAGCAGCTATGTATTTTGTTTATTTATGTTTTATACTCTTAGTTTCTTTTCTGTGCTCAGTCCCTGGCAACTGCAAATGTGCAATATAGCAGGGCCAAGCTGGTCATGGTTATGGACAATTACTGCTCCACATACAACGATAATATAAACTGGGACTTCTCCCTCCATCCCCTCGCTGTAGTGGCGCAGACGGTAATGACAGAAACCAGCCATTCCGAGCCTATTTCTCACCAACTCCCACTCACTCAACAACAAAATGGATGAGTTACGACTGAGCTTTAATTCACGTCGCATGGATTATTGTGAAATGGTAAATTCTGAGACGTGGTTGGACACTTTTACCCTGGACGCAGCAAATGAGCCACCGGGTCATGCTACCTTCAGAGTGGATAGAACCAGCATGTCCTGTAAGAAACACGAAGGAGGCCTGTGTGTTTATATTAACAACAGCTGGTGCTCCAACGTCATAATCAAAGACATTCACTGCAGTCCAGACATAGAGTATCTGATGGTACAGTGAACTGCCAAGAGAGTCTACATCTGTATGTGCATCTGTTATAACCACAGTTTATGTGCCACCCCAAGCTAATGCTAAGCTAGCCATGGAGCTGCTACAACACTCCATTAACAAACAGCTAGCAGTGCAGCCTGACTGTGTTATAATCGTGGCAGGACACTTTAATCATTCAAACCTGAAGTCTGTCTTGCCTAGATTCTACAAAAATGTGAGTTTTCCAAGGAGAGGAAAAAAACACACTGGACCAGGTCTACACCAACAATACAGATGCTTATAAATCCATCCCCTGCCACATCTCAAACTCTCAGATCATTTCTCTTTGTCCCTGATTCCTGCTTATAAACCTAAAATCTGTAGCCAAAGACCAGCAGATAAAACAGTCCAGGTGTGGACAGAGGAAGCCACCACAGAGAAGACAGACCTGAAGGGTCACACATCAGCTGTGCTCTCCTACATACATTACTGCCCTGAGAGTGTGACCACAACAAGGACTGTTAAAGTGTCCCCGAACCAAAAACCGTGGTTCAACATTGAGGTGTGCACCCTGCTTAGAGCACGGCATGATGCCTTCAAGTCAGTAGACCAGCAAGCTTATAAAGAGCATGCTGGGCCCTGCAAAAAGGCATCAAAAAAGGCAAATGCAAATATAAACAACTCATCCAGGAGCACTTTGATGATAACAAAACCAGGAATATGTGGAATCAAGACACTCACTGGCTACAAGGACATGCACACATCAGCGGACTCCTCGGACAGCACCCTACCAGACACCCTGAACCAGTTTTTTGCTTGCTTTAAACAACACAACAGAGAGGCATGCACCTGCCCTGCTCTTCCAGAGAGGGCGATGACCTCAACCAGCTGCAGCAGCCCCAGATCAGAGCCACCCTCTGCTAAGTCAATGCAAGGAAAGTTACTGGTTCAGTTGGACTAAAAGGAATGGTACTTAAAACATGCATAGTGCATCTCAACTAGCAGGGGTTTTTACCACCATCTTTAACATTTTGCTACTGCAATGTATGGTTTCCGCCTGCCTCAAGACAGCCACCATCATTCCTGTGCCGAAGAAGAGCACAGTGAGATGCCTGAATGACTATCGCCCAGTTGCCCTAACCCTGATCATCACCAAATGTTTTGAGAGACTTGTCTTGTCTCACACTGAGGCTGCCATCCCTGCTGATCTTGATCCACATCAGTTTGCATACAGAGCAAAGAGGTCAACAGAGGATGCCATCAATACAGCCCCACTGGTGGTGCCTGGGTTGGTGGGTATCGGCTCGGGGCCAGGTGGCCGGGCTATACTGGGGCGGGCTGAGTGGGTGTTCTGGGGTGTTTCAGGCTTGCTGACCTCTGGTCCGCCAGGGCTGTCCCCTGCAGGGCTTGGTGGGAGGATTATGTGTGATGTGGATGTGTGAGAGTGAGTGTTTATGGGGCGGAGGTTGGAGTAGGTAGAGGGTGGAGGAGGGGGGTCGATGGTGCCCTGGTTTCTGGGCTGTGTGGCTGGAACATCGGGGTGTGTGCTGGCCCACACTGGATAGTTGTCTGGGGGGCCTGATTCTCCTGGGCGTGGTGCGGGCCCTCTGCCTTGGTGAGAGGGGGTTGCCTCTGGGCCCTTCGCTCTGGCCGCCCTGGATGGCCGGGACCTGGCGGGGGTGGCGGCTGCCGATCTTGGCTCACCAGGGCCTGAGCCCTGTGACCGCGGGAGGCTCTGGCTGGGGCTTTCCTCTGCTGCCCTCTGGGTGGGTCCGGGGTCGTCTTCGGTGTGGGGTTGGTTCGTGCTCCGGGATTGCTGCTGATGGCCCGGGTCTCTGGGCTGCCCTAGTCTACCTTTAGCCTCTGTGGAGATGTGGTCACATTTGCATGATCTCACTCACCACTTCTCACTCATGATGAGACATGATGACACTCACTGATCACTCACTTATTCCTCATACTCTGCATGCTGACACAGTCATTGAGTTGTCTATTAGGTTTATACACCAAGAGATTTTTTTTTTTTTTCTCTGACTGTGTATCTGGTACATTGGTTATTGTGATAGATTTGTGATATGTCTTTTTGATTGGGTTATTATTTAGCAAACTCTTGTCAGCTCTGTTTGTCTTGTCAGCTCTGTTTTTCTGTAAAAGCCGCAGAAAATTTGCTGGTGTGTTTATGTACAAATGTAGCAGTTTGTTGTATTGTGATAGTTTGGTCTGAAGGGTTGTTTCCTTATATCTATAGTGTTTTTGTCTCCTCTTTCTTCTTTCTGCTTTCCCTTTTGCTTCTTTTTGCTGCCTTCCTTCTTTTTCTTTCCCCTCCATTCAGGTCCAGCAAGATTATATAGATTCCATAACACAATTCAACAGTAAATTAAAAAAAAAAATGAATAAATAAATGAATCAGATTATCAAGAGGAGCC
This sequence comes from Neosilurus mollespiculum, assembly GCA_030014195.1. Classification (NCBI taxonomy): domain Eukaryota; kingdom Metazoa; phylum Chordata; class Actinopteri; order Siluriformes; family Plotosidae; genus Neosilurus; species Neosilurus mollespiculum. The sequence continues at coordinate 4,865 of JAQMYF010040151.1, forward strand.
TTATACCCATAAACCTCCCCTTGGAAAAGCAAATTTGTTCGGCCATTCGGCTTGCTATGATGCTGGACAGGACAGGTCATAAATCAATACAGCCCTCCACAAAGCGCTCACACTCTTGAACAGTAGCAACTCCTATGTCAGGATGCTGTTCGTAGACTTCAGCTCTGCTTTGAATACAGTTCTGCCACACAAACCGGCTCAAATGTTGGGCAACCTGGGCTTAGGGACCTCACTGTGCACCTAGATACTGGACTTTCTTAGCAACACACCTCAGAACCTCAGGATAGGAGACCACATCTCCTCCACTCTGAACACCGGAACACCACAGGGGTGTGTCCTCAGCCCCCTACTCTTCTCCCTCTTCACACACGACTGTTCCCCCATTCACACCAGCAACACCATCGTCATAAGTCTGATAACACATGATGACAAGTCAGCCTAAAGGAAGGAGGTCTGACACCTGTGGCAGTGGTGCAACAATGCAACAACAATAACCTGGACCTTAACACATCCAATACAAAGAAGATGATAATGAACTTCAGGAGATCTAAACAAACTGAGCACTCTGCCCACTATATTGATGGAGAGGAGGTAGAGAGGGTGCTTCAAGATTCTGGGAGTCCACATATCTGCTGACTTCACCTGGACCACAGACATCTCTCACCAGGTGGTTAATCAGCTAACTTTCAAAGCTCGTCCCAAAACCTGGGCCACAGTAGAGGCCCGTTGATCTCGTGTAGGGACAGCCACCGTAAATTTGCTGAACATGACCAAGACATTTTCATATCCAATACAGGGAGTCTCCAACAGTGTGAAATCTATGGCCAAGATCTCATTAGGTAGGGAGGCAAGCAAATGGCCCTTAAAACTATGGGATCCATGCACAGAGTCCTTAGTCACTTGGCAACGCTCACATCCCAAAACCCACTGCTTTATGTCAGAGGACACTCTTGGCCAATAACAATGCTGCCAGACCAAATCAGTTGTACGCTCGATGCCTTGGTGACCATGTTCTTGGTGGACAAGATGTAACATCTCCTGCTTGAGAGCTGCAGTCAGGACTAGCTGGAGAATCTCTTCCCCCAATCTGGGCGAAAGACCTGGCGAAACAGGATCCCATTTTTCTCTACCAGATGGTCCCATTGGCATAAAAGAGTGATTGATGACCTTGAGAGTTTCTGCCTCTCAACCAAGGTAGGCAGAGCCTTCCTTCACCAAAAAGAAGGACCTCAGTTGTCCCATTAACCACAGGAACATATACTGTACCCCGTACGACCTGCACAAGACATGGGGATGCCAACAGTCCAGCTGGTAAGCCAGCTTCCGGGGGCGCAAACAAGGCATTTTGGCCAGACAGCTGTTCGAGGCAGGTACTGGCAACCAGCTTCACCCCCCCCTCCCGGTATACACACGGCTCACCTGCCCCCGACCAACACCATGCCCATGAGGTCCCCTGGAACCTTGCTGGCAGATTGGTGGCACCACTACAAAGCTTCTAAAACTGGGCTAGATGCCTGCAAAACACAGGGTAAGTTAAAAAGAGAAGGGCCAAAGGTGCCAAAGAGTTCTTGGTAATCACATTCATTCCCAGGACTCCTGGGACAGCAGGCACAGCACCATGGGGATCCTTAACCACAAGGATCCCACAGCGAGGCATCACTTCACCACACAATTCAACATCAAGCTCCAAATAGCCGATATATGGAATGGCTAGGCCATAAGCCACTCGCAGCTGAAGCCAGTGACATGAGCAGAGGTGATCATGGCCCCAAGGTGCAAACCATTCCAGAAAGAAACTTTCAGCTTTTGGAAACCATAGAACCAGTGTCCATTAAACAGGGAACAGTAACTCCACCAATCGAAACATTGATGGGTGGACACAGAGCAATTAACTTTCGCCAAAACAAACAAACCACCTTCCTGTGAGCCTATGGACTCCCCAACTGAGCCGTGGCTCGAAGGCTCAGTGGGCATCAGTTTTCCGATGTGTGAACAGAAAGAGAATGGCCATCAGTGTTAGAGTTCAAGCAAGCAACAGAGTCAGCACAATGGCGTGGTGGAGAAACACACTTGCCATCACACTCCCGTGCTAATTGGCCATGCTTCTGGCACCTCCTACAAATTTAAAAGCCCTTATGAGAGGCCCTAATTTGTGAATGGGGGGCTTGCAGGGAAACTACAGTTTGAGCAAGCTGATTGAGCTGCTCCTGCTTATGCATTAACAGATCTATTAACTCACGGAACCCTGGCTCTGGTTTAGTAAAGACAGGGGTAGGCTGATGACGGCCTTGTACTCCAAACTGAAGACCATAAGCTGATGGTAAAGAGAAGCTACACCACCTAACACCTCCTGGAAGACCTTCCCTCTCCCACCTAATCACCTTACTACATAGCTCCAACAGGGTAGCAGTGGGCTGGCCACGGACAAATTGCTTGAGCTCCCATCGAAGAGAACTATGCAAGACATGTTCAGTAAATTTGTCCTGAAGCAGGACAACAGCATTAGGCATCCCATCAGGTGCAGAGTGCTTTATCTGTGCCATCAAAGCCATAATGGCTAAAGAAAACTCCTGCAGAGTCTCTCACTCAATTTGGTGCCAAGAAAAGAAAGCCTGCTGTAATGTTGCATATGACTGAACACAGCCATATAGCTCCTGTAAGATACAAGAACCCGAGGAGGGTCTCCTCGCTCTAAACCGGAGCAAAACTTGACCTCTTCCCTTGCTTCCCCTTCCAAATGATCAAAAATAAAAAGTGTTCATCAGCGGTAGAAAGATGACGGGCATGAACACATGCCTGTACCTCCTCTATCCATTTAGGTACCCCAATACCAGTCTTACCATTAAACATGGGGCACCTACGGTCTCTTGGTATAAAGACCAGTCGCTCAGTGACAGCAGAAACAACCCCTGCAGATGGGGCGTGACCAGCTGGGGCGGAAGAAGTGGAAGCTGCCCCACCTGAGCTGTCTATGGAAGAAGCCCGCTCCTGACGAAGTCGCTCATTGTCTGCCTTAAGCTGTAACACCAGCTCCCTGAGCTGTTGCATATCATCCTCCATGCTGACTGCAGGGGAAACTGTATGCAAAAACTCATATAAAACTTGACAAATAAAAGTAAGAAGATTTGGATCCTTAGACTGAATACTGCTGTTTTGGCTCTACTCATCCACATACAGAACATACAAGACCATGATACCTACTGAAAGAAAAAAAAAACAATAAGTCATACAAAAAAAAAAATTACAAAAAATGGAACACATCTCTGAACCCTTTAAAGTGGTACCCTGCTCACAGCACCAGAATGTAATAGAACAGGGTGGCGATACACAGCACAAAAAGGCAACCATCTACACCACCGAGGGACGTTCCGCTGCAAAGTTCACCATACAGTCAGTTTTTAAAATACACCATGGGCCAGAGACATAGTACAATATAAAAATATACTATTGTTATTTCACAAAAAAAAAGGAGAAAAAAAAAACAAACACACAAGTTCAACAATTAAATTGGCACTGAGGCAAAGAAGGGGAATCACATCAGGGCATGGGCTTACCATGTGTAACAGGACTACTCGGCACTACACGGCACAGAAAGGCACCCAGTTACACCACCGAGGAACCTTCCGCTGCCAAGCAGCCCTTACAATGAAAACGATTCTTAAAATATACCACGGGTCAGAGACATGATACAATATAAAAATATATATTTTTATTCATCACAAATAATGATAAGCAACAAACACACAAATTCAAAAAATGAAACCATCACTGTTTATGGCTGGATGATCACATCAAGGCGCGGGCTTACCATGCGGCAGGACCAATCACTAACAGAGAGAAAACCGCTTCACTCTAATCACCCGTGTTATCACACACACTCAACACAGCACGGAGAGGATATCGTGAACCACGACCAAGGATTGGACTGCCGCTTGGGGCCCACAGCACCTGACAAAAAGGGAAACATGATTAAACCACCACAGCAAAATACATTTTAAAGCCAAACAACATGCAAAATTAAACACATACAAACAACAAAAAATACAAAATCATAAAACTAAATAAACAAACAAATTAATACAAACACAAAAAAACCTGTTCAGCACAACACAAGCCTGCCTGGCCAATCAGTCCATGCAGCGACCCGTTCGTCCGACAAGTCCACGTTCGAACTGAGTAGAGCAAAGCAGAACGGAAGCTGGACAGACAAAGCACAAAGCTATACAGAGCCGAAACAGAGTCTGTGGTTCATGCAGAAGCCCGTTCGTCCAACAAGCCCACATCCGAACCAAACAGAGCAGAACGGAAGCTGCAACAGAAAATCGAGAGCCGAAGAGCCAAAACAGCAGCAGTCCTCCAAGGAGTGGTGGCGCAAAGCAGCTAAAAATCTGCCGCCTCTAAAAGAGGCAGAAAAGATTAATTAACAAGAAAATAAAACATTAAAACAACAAAAATTAATACGCACCGCTCCGTTGGAATAGGCGCAGCCCCGGAAATCATGCAGAGGAGAATCTGAAATACTGCGGCTCAGGTGTACCATAATCTACAACATGAACCATAATCAGCTGGAAGCTAAACAGAAGGCAATAAATAAAAGCAACCAACATATCGGAGCAGACTCTTAATACCATGCACCGCGTCCATAGAGCAGTTAATTGCCCTCCTTCAATAGTCAGCCACGCTGTTCACTCTAATCACCCATGTTATCACACACACTTCGGTTGTGACCGCCACCTAGGATTGGACTGCCGCCCTAGGCCCATAGCACCTGACAAAAAAAAGGGAACACAAATAAAAAACAACCACAATGCAACACATTTTGGAACCAAATGACCTGCAACATTAAGCACATGCAACAAAAAAATAAGAAATACAAAATCATGCAACTAAATAAACAAACAAATTAATACAAACACAGAAAATTTATTTAACACAGCACAAGCCTGCTTGGAAGATTAGTCCATGATTTGGCAGCCAAACAGAGTCGATGTGGTTCATGCAGCGGTCCGTTCGACCAACCAGCCCACGTCAGAACCAAACTGAGCAGAATAGAAGCTGAGCAGACAGAGAATAAAGCTATACAGAGCCAAAACAGCAGTAATCCTCCAAGGAGTAGTGGCAGAAAGCAACCCAAGACATGCCGCCTCTAAAAGAGGCAGAGAAGATTAATTAAAAAAAAAATAGGACATTAAAACAACAAAGAAAAAATAATACGCACCACTAGGTTGGCATGGGCGGGTCCCCGGAAAGCATGCAGGAAAGTCTGAAATGCCGCAGCTCAGTGTACCGTGATCTACAACATAAACCATAGTCTACAGAAGGCAACAAATAAAAGCAACCAACATACCGGAGCGGACTCTTAGCAACGCACACCGCATTCACAGAGCAGCTGATTCCCCCCTCAGCCACGCTGCACGCAGAAATCGAGCTGTCACCAACAACATGCCATGACAAAAGGCTTAGCCGCACCACCCACTAATTAAGGCAATTGGCAAGCCTGGCAGTGCCATATAGTGGCCAGAAGAAAAACAACCTCTGGCCACACAAGCAATGGTTCCTGCCTTTCTTGGATGATATTATGGGCACCCAACCTGCTGAGTCAGTAGAAAGGGAAAGATGATAATGATGAATCTGACCCTAACATTCATATATCACTAGCTAATGCTAGTCACAACATCATTTAAAAGGTAAAACTGGGCACACCTACATGTTTTCTTTAAATTTCTTCACTTTTATGCTTTTAAAAAACAACAATAATGGTTTACGTGCAGTAATCACAAATACTCTGTATCTGTGCAGATTAAGACATTCCAACCAGCTGCACCTGTGCAGAAGATTACTTTCTAACTGGCCTTATCTATGAACTGCATGTTGTACTTTCTTTGAACTGACTAAAGCTGTGTTGCCTCACCACAGTCATGCAATCATGTCTTCTCTTAATGTTCAGTGTATTCAAAATGGAACCAGAGGGGGAAAAAACTAAACAAAAACAACAACAACAACAAAAAAAGAATTAGAATAGAAAAATAATTTTACTAATGCTAAATTAGCTTGCTAAGTAACTTATAGTGGATGAATCAGAGACCCTTTTACATGTGTGTGGACTGGTAAATGATGAATTTGTTGGGCATTTTTCCTGTCATTGTTTTAGGATAAGTCTAAACTAGTTTTCCATAACTGCTGAATGTTGGAGCTCAACCCCAAAGCTTTTAAGATAGGTCAGTGAATGGAAAGCAGTTAGGACTTTTAACACCAGTCATAACAGAACTGAATAGATTTATAATAGGGGGTTGTGTAGGGTTGTAGAAAAAAAAAAATTAGATTCCTCCTGAAATTACTTTTACTATGTAAAGCTGCTTTGTGACAATGTCAATTGTTAAAAGCACTATACAAATAAACTGAAACTGAGATTTTGAATTCACAGTGTTTTCATTATCTGGCAATCACCAATACATGCACGCTGATTGGCTGTTCAACAGGCTGAAATCTCCCAGTATGGGACAAAAACCTTTAATTAAAAGTAAATAATTAAATTTATGAAAGTAAATATTGTCTCTTTTTTGTTTGGTTTTTCTTCTTCTCATTTTTATCGCTCCTTATCAAAGTATCAGATTAGATTTACTGCTGGTAGTGTTTCAAATGATGAGCGATGAGGAGCATTCAGAGCTTGATTTGAAGAAGGAAGAGCAACTCTGTTGATGTTGCAAATGAAAAAAAAGCAACAGCTAGGTAGAGTTATGAAAGTTTATACTAGTCAAAAGGGGTGAAAACACTGTAAAAGCACATTTTGCAATTTATTTTTTTACAGGGAGTTCAGGAAGAGCTGGCTTATTACAAGCTTATTACAAGCATTTTACAGCCAGTATAAATAGGGCTGGAGCTATATCTCCCTTGTGCAGATTTCTGCAACTCCATATAGAGCTGCATTTTTTGTTTGTTTGTTTGTTTGTTTGTTTTTTTTATGTCGGGTGTAACAGAAATGACACATAATACACAACTTATTCGCCCCTGTAGTTTGTTCAATTCCAGACCTTGCTTTAGCTATTTCTAGATCATTACATCAAAGTCTGGAATTCCCTTGTCGTGACCTCATGCTTGGGTCAGTATTAGTATTTACTTTATAGCAACACACACTCTGATTGGTTGATATGTCAGCAATAACTTGCATGTGGACCAGTGCGTATTGCCCTGCAAGTATGCTGTTTTTCATATGGGACTTGTCTTGTGGGCAGTATTTTCACCCTGAGCCTAGCCTGTGTGTCTCTCGCCTTAATAAAGGTGCTTTAGGCTTCAACACCTTATATTACATGTGTCAAATCTTAAGAACAGTTTCTATTCTCAACAACATGTCAGAAAATCCCGCCAGGCGTTTTGTGCTTGTATGTGACAGAAACACCGCAGTGTGGCTTTCTTCTGAGTTCCTATCTTCCTTGTACTCTGTTATTTTCTGTCCGTGTTAGGTTTAAAAACTTGTTCCTCTGAGCTAGAAAGCTTCACACTGTAGCCTTTTATTCCAGTAATGTTTCATCTTAGCAAATAAATTTCGGCTCTTATTACCCACGAACAAACACCTGCTTTATTGTTTATTTTATGAACATATACATTTTATTAACATGCCTTGTCATGTTACTCTAATTTTTTGTTTATACCTTTAATTCTTTCTTTGTACCATTGCAGTAATTTGTTTTTTTATTGATTGATTGATTGATTGATTGACTGTTTGATTGATATATATATTTTTTTGGTCCTTTCCTTTATTGTGTAGCATTTACTCTTCGTCTCTGAATATATA
>JAQMYF010040152.1:2500-12652 GCA_030014195.1 Neosilurus mollespiculum
CCAGTGTAGTTAATGGGGTTATCAAATGCCAGCCATGTCTCTCACTGTCTGTGGTGAGAGGCATGTAAAAGAACCATTGCTGTTGTTCGAAAAGAGTAGGCCTTTGGTTTTCCCTCAGCGTGTTTCTGCCCTCCAATGGCCTGGTGAGCTGTCCAGGGTGTACTCTGCCCTCGCCCAGAGTTGGCTGAGATGGGCACCAGCTACCCCGCGACCCTAATTACCTACCGGGAGACCATGTAAACTCCATACAGAAAGGCATGAGCCAGGACCTTCTTGCTGTGATGCAGATGTGCTTTCCACTATGCTGCCTGGTTTTATTTACTAAAATAAGAAGTGAAAGACACTATAATTTGATTTCTTAAATCCAAGCAGACTTGATTTTATTTTAATTAGAGACTCTTTTGTCATCCAAAACTGACAGTTATTTCGAATGAATGAAATTAGAATTAATATTAAAATACAGAGGGAGATTCTATTTAGGAATTAACAAACTTGTAGATTAGGTTGACTTTTTATTTTGTTACCACCCAACAATAATTATTAGTTTACCAGTTGGTTGAAATACCGACACCTATCAGGTTTTACTTGTTATATCATGATAACATCACATGATAAGTCATGACGTCAAAGGATTTACAGAACAGTGTTTGAAAAAACAGTGTAGCGATAAAGCTTGGATTAACACGCATCTTTGCACAGAGGATTTAAATCACAGTAGAACTTTCTTCATAAAAAATGAGGTAACTTTTGTCTTAACATCAGTGGTTAATGTATCCACATGTGTAAGTCAAATTCTTTCTAGTTACAGTTTTTGTGTATCTGGCCAATTTTTTTTAAGACAATAATGTTTGTAAGGAATAAAACCTGACAGGACACACTGTTATACGGAGGATTTTCAATAATCCTAAAATGTCGAATTTATTTAAAATAAATGGTAAATAGACAACTTGACATGTCATTGCTCTGATCCATTCAAGGAGCTTTAAAATGGAATCTTAGCTGTATACGTGTAGAGTAGAGGAGATTAAAAAAAAGGGACTAGTAATTCCAGTTTATAACAATATACATGGTTAAGACATATTTTATAATGAATATAAATCTGAGTATGCAGTTCATTTAGGAAACAATTACATTTTAATAATCCAATTACCTTTGGAGCTCACATCATGCTTCTGATTATTATGATTATAGATAAATTAAAATGCCCAGGAAGTAGAAGTATCAGTTGAATGGGTGTGTCAGACAGCATTGTCCTCAAATATGCAGAAGAAAAAGTACACAACCTCTGGTGGCTTGCAACAGACGTCACCTGCTCAATTATAGCTAACAATAAAGAAAACATTTTTTTCCCCTATAACATACTCTAATGTCTCACCTTTAATAAACTATAAATATGTTTTAACAAATAGACCACAGGGTTCCAGATGTTTCCACCAACAGGACCATTTGACAAGTTAAAAATATATGATATAATTATTGAAAAATATATTGTATATTCTAAATGGAAATATACAACAACAAACTAAAATGAGATTTCTATGATCATTTTTCCATTTTTAAATGAAAAAAATTATGGGGCTGCGTGTGACAAACTGTGAGTGTCTTTCATTTTGATTCATCGTCCACTCAGAATAATGATTTTTAATCCCGAGATAGCAGAACAATCTGAAATCACTATTTTGTAGCATATACAAATCAATGATATTCACTGTGCCTGTCAGTGGTCATGTTATTTTTAATGTTATGGCTGATCGGTGTATGTACTGCACCTGCACATGCAATTATCCAGTGAGCAAATGATGTGGCAGCAGTTGAATACACAAAAGAGTATAGATACTACTCAGAAGCTCAGTTAATGTTCACGTCAAATGTCAGAATGTGGGAAAATGTGATCCCTATACTATGGTATAGAGGTTGGTCACTCATGGGCTGGTTGAATATTTTAGAAGCAGCTGATATCCTGATATTTTTACACACAATAGTTTCTAAACATCCTATTGTATCTGGAAGTTTTTCAGGAGGAAATGCCTTGTAGATGAGAGACTTGAGGTCAAAGGAGCATAACCAGACTGGTCAGAGAGTAGAAGAATGTTGCAGTAACTCAAATAACCACTCTTTAAAACTGTAGTGAGCAGAAAAGCCTCTCAGAATGCACATCGTGATGATCCTTGAGGCATTTGGACTACAACAGCAGAATAACACATCAGGCTTCACTTCTGTCAACCAAGACAACGAGTCAAACTTTACACTGAACAGTGAAATACTGAGGGAAAATCATCTGGTATGAAGAACTTGGATTTCTGCTCTGATCTTTTAGGGTCAGAATTTGGCCTGATTAGAATGAGTACAAATTCAGATTCAAATTCAAATTCAAATTTATTTCTCATGTACAAAATCATACACAGTACAATATGTAGTGGAATGCTTGTTAAGACTCTCCTATATTAGAAGAAGAATAAAAAACTATCAATATTAAGAAGAAGAAAGAAAAATAACAATAAATATTTGAAGGACAAACCAATGGTTAAAGGTCGAATATAAATATAAAAATATAAAATATAAAATATAAAATTTAAAATAAATGTAGTGATGATTTTTTAAGTAATACATATGTAAAGTGTCGGTGCAGTATGCACACAAGATGTCCAGTGAGTGTGATTGTTGTGTGCGCAGAGTAGTGCAGGGTGTACAGAGAGTGCAAATTGTGTGTGCAACAATCAGCTGAGGTGGGATGTAATGTTCATGTGTAGGGTAGAGTCTACAAAGTCCAGGTACTAGTATTCTGGTTGAGGGCCCGAATGGCCTGCGGGAAGAAGCTCCCCCTCATTCACTCAGTGTTTGCTTTCAAGGAACGGAAACATTTCCCTGACCGCAACAGAGAGAAGAGTCCATTGTTGGGATTGCTGAGGTCCCTCGTTATCTTCCTGGCCTTGGTCCAGCACCGCTTGCTGTATATAGTGTCCAGGTCTTGAAGCTCGATACTTATGGTACGGTCTGCTGATCGCACCACCCTCTGGAGAGCTTGCCTGTCCTGTTTGGTGCGGTTCATGGACCAATCTGCATGTGTCAACAGTTCAGATGACTGCTGGTGATGTAATGGTGTGGGCCACACATTGTACCTTTTAATACCAATTATTCACTGCTTGAATACCATTAAAATGTTCCTAAAAAGTGGTGACTGTACATTACAAATGAATCAAGTACATAGTCAATTTCACAGATTTTATGTTCAGTATGAATATCAGCCATTGGAACAGCGAATATTCCTATTAACTTTCCAGTAAATCGTGGCAGTGGGTGATATGAATTTGTTCATGGTAACATCCATTATCTCAAGAGACAACTGTAGCAGAATTATAATCCAAGCACCCAGTACAATTGAGGGTGAAGACATGGTTATGCTGTGGGAGTGTGGGGATTTGTTCTCCCAGGTCTGCCAATCATCCTTGGAAGAAACATGACCATGACTTGCCAGTATCACTGTTTAAAGCAAAGGACATGATTTCCACCCAGAGAACAGGGCCAACTTACAGCCTTTTGGTTTCTTGGCCATAGAAAAGGTTTAATATCGATTATCCCTACCTATTATCTCAGTGTGAGTTGGTTGAAGGATAAGCTAATGTCACATAGCTAACCTTCATTTGAATGACAGTTCAGGGTGAATTATATACCTTATATACTTTGAGAGCCTATGCATTAAACACATAGCTTAGGTTTAACTGGGAGTTTTATATAATTTATCTAAAAAACAATAAATGTTAATCAAGAATGTCTGAAGTAAGGAGGAAAGCACAACTGGTGTGCTGTTATATTAAAATAATTAACAACTGAGTGGTGTGATGTTGGTATCCAACAGAAACATTGATACCTATAATTAACAATTATTCGCCAAAGGCAAGGTGGGTGCTGATGAATAGTCTACACAATCCAATGAAATGTTTGAGGCAAATTATTGGTTTAGTATATCTTTATTTATTAAGGAATGGCATGCTGTATGCTTTTTTATATATCTATTTAAAAAAAATAATTTAATATATATATACAGCGGCACAGTGGTGCAGTGGTTAGCACGTTTGCCTCACAACAAGAAGGTGCTCAGGGCATTTCTGTGTGGAGTTTGCATGTTCTCCCCATGCTTGCATGAATTTCCTCTGGGTACTCTGGTTTCCTCCTACAGTCCAAAACCATGCACAGTAGGCTAACTGCAGTTCCGAATTGAGTGTGAATGGTTGAATGTGTGTTGGTCTTGCGATGGCCTGGCGAGCTGTCTAGGGTGTACCTGGTATGAATTTGCACCCCAGAGTCCTGACCTTAACCCTATTGAAAGTTTTCTGGATGTGCTGGAGAACACTTTATGAAGTGGTTATATTTTTCCCTCATCAATTCAAGACGTCAGTAAAATATGAACCCAATTCTGGATGGAAATAAATGTTATGTTGCTTAAGTTTGTTAAAACAATGTCATGAAGATTACATGCTGTAAGCAAGGCTAATTGCAGAACAACACTTATTTTTTGGCCTGGCAGTACACACACACACACACACACACACACACACATATACATATATATATATATATATATATATATATATACCATCCTCTCTGTGACCCTAAGTAGGAATTCAGCGGTTAAGCAATTCAGAAAATGAATGAATGAATGAGTGACATTTCAGATTGTGAAACAGCTGTAAAAAAGGTTTGTTATAAATAAATATTTACTCGTTATACATAAACAGAAGGTATAAACAGATGTCAGTTCACCAGCTTCTTACTTCTTGTCTCTTTGAATTGAATACAGACAAAAGTGCAGCTTGTCATATGATAGATATGTGCATAGTATATACTAATACCCCTTTATTGTTCATGTGTGGGATGTACTAAACTCTGAATGAGTAGGCTAAACAAACATTATTAACCACATAGCTCCTAGCTTGACTCAAAGTTCAGATCTCACCTGACCTGCCTTCATTATAGTTATGTAAATAACTGTAAATAATAAGCAGATAAATGATAAAAATCGTTAAAAGGAGCCACTTGAGGTGGCTCGGGCATCTGATTAGAATGCCTCCTCAACGCCTCCCTGGTGTGGTGTTTCCAGCATGTCCAACTGGGAAGAAACCCTAGGGCTGACCCAGAACATTCTGGAGGGACTATGTCTCTCGGTTGGTTTGGGAACGCCTCTGTGCCTCCCCAGAAGAGCTGGAGGAAGTGGCTGGGGATAGGGACATCTGGATCTCACTGCTTAGGCTGCTGCCCCCATGACCCGACCACCGGATCAAGAGGAAGAAGATCATATTTTAGTTTGCTTTCCTTTATGTTTCTGCATAATATATACCTAAACTCTTAGAGAGGGTTAAAGAGACACTGTTACACAGCTCTGGGCTCGGAGCTCACCTGCATCCATCATTATTTAAAAGATCTGAGAAATAAACTATAAAGAACTAATTTTACTGCACTACTTTTACATATGTTCCTGTGTAGTATATACTAAAACAAGTATGCTGGTCAGACTCAAAGGATGTTTGGTAGTGGTGGCTTAGTGGTTAAGGTGATGGGTTACTAATCTGAAGGTCAGTGGTTCAATCCCCACTATCACTACTGTTGGGCCCTTGAGCAATGCCCTTCACCCTCAATTGCTCAGTTGTATAAAATGATAATTGTAAGTCGCTCTGGATAAGAGTGTCTGCCAAATAATGTAAATGTTGTTTCGCAACTCTCCTTCAGAACTGTCAATTAACCCCTTTTAAAATCTGTATATGTGGAGCATTATTATTTATGATATATTTTGGAGTAAGTGCATTAATAGAGTACGAACCTGTGATTTGTCTTGCAGCTGCAGAACATAAATAAATACCCTCTGACCAATCAGAATAGAGAATTCCAGAGCAACGTGGTATAAACTCTTTGTCAAGTCTTATTTAACAAAACTCTATTTGTCAAATGAAAAACAGATATAACAAAACAAATATTTATCCTTTTGGCTCAAATTAATAATATAATACTATAAATGTCTAAATACACACCAGGCTGCATTTGGATTCAGTTCATGTTCCTTCGCTTATTTTTCATTTTTAGCACAATATTATGGTTAAACAATAGCTTATGTTTCTAATGGAATTTTGCTGTTGCTGTTTTGTAACAGGTGCAACTGGAAGGCTTCATGTTATCTATCAGTACCCTCAACTCTTCAGTGCCAGCTGTACTTAAGAAAAAAGTCAATGGAACAGCCCATAGAATTTACAGATGTTCCTGGGAATGTTAAAGGTAAGACATGTAGGAATGTGGAAAATGTGAAAGAAATGTGATGGAAGGCAAAAGTACCTAAAAAAAAATAAGATTCACAACCATGACTCCTTAAAATCATTATTTTCTTTTCTTTTATACTTATATTTCAAAATCTCAGTTTCACGTTCTCCCCATGTAATGATTATGTTGCTGTATTTCAGTGTTTGAGCCCTCCACTGAGCAGCGTCAAAGATGTTCACTGAGGACAGAGAGCAAAGATAAGAATCAATATGTCACGGTCTCCTCTCATCTTCGGATTCTATATAGCCAAGCTGTACCCTCCAGCAGCACACGATCCTCATTTCCAGTAATTCCGTGTTTACAAGAAGGAAGACCTGCAGTGTACATCACATTACAGGAAGATCAGCAGGCAGTGAACAAGCGCATGTGATTGGACACAACTTAATGGGTGATTAAGTGGCTCATCAGAAGACTATATGATCACTCCCAGGGCAGCACGGTGGCATAGTGGTTAATATGTTCAACTCACAGTAAGAAGGGCCTGGGTTTGAGTTCCAGGCTTGGAGCAGGCTTTTTATGAAGTCCAGTTCAATCTTAGTCAAAGACGTGCACATTAGGCTAACTGTCTGTTCCAAATTGCCCCTATGAGTGTGAATGGTTGTGAGTAGGTGCAGAGGTAAACTGGCGAGCTTCTCAGGGTGTACCTCGCTTTCACCTCAGTTTTGACATGTTAATAGCCATTTAAATTAACTGTGTTAATTATCCAGTGAACATTCCTTACATTATCTAGGTGATGAGTTATGTTCATATGTTTATAATATGTTCATGCATTTTTGGGTCAGACCAGAAAGTAAGTAAGGATATTTGTAAACAATCACAAGACTGTATCAGCTTTCCTACGATTATGCCTACGTTGTTTGTAATAACTGAATGATTGCGATTCTGTTCACTGAATCATTACCTACGATTTCTATGGAATTGCCACTATTTGAAATATAGCTACAATCATTTGTTTTATTTTGATATGCATACCTGCATTCTATGTACAATTGTGGGAAAAATAAAAATATATACACACAAATGTTTTTATTTCTATTTAAAACCAATTTTCAAGGAATGTCTCATTCCACCATGAGATGGCAGCATTCCCAAGCTGTAAAATTGCTTTGTGGCCTTGGAGAGAAACACAAGTGTAATGACACTGACTCTTTATTTTGAATACTTTAAAGCATGTTTAATTTCTTATCATCAGGCCACCATTGGCCCACATTCCACTTGCCATTGCTATAAGTGAAATAAGAACACAACTCCTTCAGAGTTCACTCTTTATGAACTCTGCTTCAACCAATAATAGAGAAAGAATGGGGTGTCATGAAGCTGGAAAAAAGTAATGGCATTAAATTATAGGGGATGGCAAAGTGGCACAGCAGGAACCTTTGCAGCCTTTTGACTCTACAGACACAGGTCCAATACTGTGCTCAGATTACCATCTGTACCATCTACAAAGCATATGTACAAGTCAACACAGAAAGGTTTAAGCTGACCACATAATCATGCTGCTATCATGGTCATCCCAGGCCCCTGAACTGAACCACACTGACAATCTGCAATTGTGGCAATAATTGTGGAGGGCACTGTATACATATGTATATACGAAGAATTCAGAAGCAAAAACCCAGTAAGTCCACTCGACCCCTTTTGTTTTAAAACAATGACATTTACCAGGAAAAGGTTTAATTTGAAGAGTCTCATATTTTGTTCAGTGCCCCTTAACCATTCCATAACAAAAAAGGAGAAATAATTGAGGTTTACACTTACCGCCAGAAAAATCTCATTGTTTTAAAACAAAAGAGGTCAAGCGGACTTACTGGGTTTTGAATCTATCTATCTATCTATCTATCTATATATATAAATATATATATATATATATATATATATAAATTTTTTTTTTCTTTTCTTTTTGCTTCTTTTTTTCTTTTTTAAAATTCAGAATCATTCAATTTTATTATTTTGGAGTATGTTTTTACTCTACAACATTACACAACCAACAATATCAGTAAAAGAGTTGGCAACAGACATAAACTTTATACAGCTTAAGAAATCTCGCAGTCAGGTTTTACTTGTATTGCCAGAAAAAAGTCACGTGATGAGATTATATCAGACACTGGAGAGAAAGCTTCTCTTTACAAAGAGCGAGACACAGAGTCATTTATCACAGAAGAAACTTCTTCCTGAAGACATGAGGTAAGACTCGTTTTGTTTTTTTTTGTGCCTTCATATAAACATTATATCAGTAACAGAGGGGGTAAAAGTATACAAATCACTTATTTTTTTTATTCACTGATATTCTTGGCAGTTTATAGTACAAAACTATATGCAGGTACTATAATTCATATCCTCCTGAGACCCAAAAATTAATGTTGTGTGTTTTCTCATTTCTTCACACTGCTTCTGTCCCTCACCACCAATAACTATTGAACTTAATGTCTTCAAACAAGAAGAAGTTTGGGGAAAGAGTAATAACCAAATGGCTCTCATATGAGGATCTTAGAAAGACATACATACAATATTGTTGAGGGAAAAAATGATGACCTTATATGATGACATTGGGGTCTCAAGAGGATATTAATGTATATTACAGATAAATGATCTGAGTGGCTTGCTATCTTAGAGATATTTGACGTTATTCCAAGTGGATATTGCTTGAATCAAAGCAGTTGAATTCACAGTCAAGTGGTACAGTGGTGTTGTATAGATTCCATGTTCTCCAGGACTATTCAGTGACATTCATTTTGATGTATAACTGTTAAGTATACACTAGAATTCAGAAAATATCAAAGTACACATTGAACGTTCTTCTTCCAAACAGTACACATTGAATACGAATAAGCATTAAAAAGTAGTTATTGTGGGTGGCACACTGGCGCAGTGGTTAGCACGTCTGCCTCACAGCAAGAAGGCCTGGGTTTGATTCCTGGGCGGTTCCAAATGGCCCCTAGGTGTGAGAGTCAATGTGAATGGTTGTGTGTATGTTGGCCCTGCAATGGTCTGGCGAGCTGTTCGGCGTGTACCCCGCCTTCGCCCAGAGATGGCTAAGATAGGCACCAGCCTTCCCTAATTAATAATAAGCAGCTTAGAAAATGAATGAATGAAGTATTTCTTGTGCTTTAATGCGTCTTCATACTTAGTGAGCATAGGTGAAACATAAATTGGGATAGGACTTTCAGAAGAATGGGTGTGTGTCAGATTAACCTGCAGTAATAGACTTGCAGTAAACAAGATGAAGAAACATCTAAATACCTGTGGTGGATGGCAAAAACCCAATAGACGTCACACTTGCTGAATTCTGGCCAACAAATACATTGTTTTTTTCCGCTTATAATATACTCTGACACCTCAACTTGAAAAAAAAAATAATAATAAACATACACTGATCTGCAATAATAATATGACCACCTGACTGGTCGGTGGCTAGGCAATCCCATGCACAGCAAACCTCAAGGTGATGTGTGCTCTGACAACATTAGTATTTTCTGCAGTTTGCGCTACAGTAGCTCTTCTGTGGGATTAAACTAGATGTACTAGCTTTTGTGCCCCATGTGCATCAGTGAGCCTTGGGTACCCACAAAGTAACATATTGACTTTAAGAACTGACTATTCACTTTCTGCTTAATATACACCACTCATTGGAAGGTGCCACTGTAGTGACATATTCAGTGTTATTCACTTAACTAATTGCTTCATATGGCCAAAAGACTGCCATTTTAACAAACGTAACATTAAAAATACTCAGCTATGTGTGCTAGCTGCACGTGATCCAGGCACCATCCACCATCCAGGCTTACTACATAATCAGAAACCTTATTTCTAGCTGCCTGCGAACCGAGTACTAGTACTTCTGTCTTA
>JAQMYF010040153.1:0-12651 GCA_030014195.1 Neosilurus mollespiculum
CACACACGCACGCACGCACGCACACACACACACACACACACACACACACACACACACACACACACACACACACACACTCCTATAATGTATTAAATACAGTTTTGAATATAATCCCATAAAAACTGCCAGTGGTGAAAAGGTGACATTATATATGTGTCAATTTATGTGAGATACACTGCACACTGAAATACACTGATAGAATTAAAAGTTCTTTGAAAAGTTCAGGATTAGAAGGACTTGAATTTGCTCGATCTATCAGACAGTGGATCTCATATTTCTCAGGAAAACACACACAACCATGCACTCTTAAGGGCAATCAGGATTTTTCTTGCTGAGAGGCAGATGTGCTAACCACTATGCCACCGTGCCACCGGGTTAAATTTATGTAGAAATTTTTTACTTTCTAAAGGGTTCATATACTTTCAAGCACCACTCTGTTCTTTCTGTATGATGCAGTTAAATAACAATGTTTCATTGCAAAGAGCAGGATAAGGAACTCTGGCTGAAATTTCGTAAAAACCCTCCTGCTAACAGAACCATTTGAAACACACCCAGTGTTAACTCCATAACAAGTTTTTGCTGAGTTATGTTCGAACAGTCAAGCCTTTCCTTTAATTTCACCATCACCTGTTACATTAGTCTGTACAAATCATGCCAAGTCAGGAATGGTGTAAGTAATACAAAAAAAAAAAAAAAAGTAAAATTAACCAAGAATAAGAGCAGCACAGAAACCATCACCCCGTAAACAAGGAGTAGTGACTTCATGAATTCTTTTAAAGGTAAAATTTCAGAAAATATCAGACAAACAATTTATTCATTTAAAGTCACCAACACTGTAGATAATATTATGCAATGGTATCAAAAATGATCAACCCTTCCCCTTCGTAATACTCACACTTTGTAGCTTTGCAGTCTGAAATGAAGACACAAAAAAATTTTCTAGCTGTATTTACTCAGTGCAAATTATAGCAGCCAAGTGAAGGATATAATAACAACAGATAAAAAAAGTAAAAAAAGATAAAGTTAAAGGATCACACAACCTCACCTGACCCCACCCCAGCCCCATATCAGTACTTTGTGAAACCACCTTCTGCTTTGATTTCTGTCATGAGTATTTTGGAATTGTTCTATACCAGCTTTATTTATCTGACTTACAATATTTGCTCTTATTAACAGAACTGTTCAAGCTCAGTCAAATTGGGAGATGATATTCGTGGACTGGGATATCAATAGGGTTTAAGTCTGGGCTCCGACTAGGCCACGCAAAGACATTCACCTTTTCTCCTTCAAATACTGTGTGGTCAAATTTGGGTCATTATCATGCTGGGAGGTGAATCTTCTTTCTATTGATAACTTTCTGACAGAGTAAAGCAGGTACTCTTTAAAAATATGATGGCATTTTTCCACATCCATTTTTACTTCGATCTTGACACGTGCCCCAGTGCAGCTGCAAAGAAAACACCCCCAAAACAGGATTGCTAAACTGGATACGCTTTCCACCAGATTCACCATTTGGTATTGAGACAAAACAAAATTTTATTTAAAGTTAGCTTTTGTTTTCATGTGAATGTAATGACTTTTTCCATTTGACCTCAGAATCTTCAAGGTCATTTGATGTGGCTTTTCTTGGGGAGTGTCTTTTTTCCTGCAATCTTCCCATATAAACCACATTTGTGGGGCATTTATCACATGCACACAATGACCATTCTTTGCCAAAAATTCCTGTAAGTGCATTAAATTTGCCATAGGCCTCTTGGTAGCCTCTCTGACCAGTTTCCACCTCACTCTTCCATCTAGTTTGGAGGAATGGTCTGATCCATGAAGGACCCTAATAGTACCAAACATTTTCCACTTCTTGATCATGGACTTTACTGTGTACATAGGGGGTAGTAAAGCCTTTAACTTTTTTTTTATCCATCTCCTGACTTGTGTCTCTCCACAACTTTATGCCTGAAATCTTTTGCCAGTACCTTGTGACACATAGTTGATTGCTTTAAGTTATGCTTCCAAGCACTGGAATGCTCTAGGTGTCTAGCTGTTCTTCCAGAGAGAACACTGACATGGCTCAGTGCCTGCATGAAATCACTTGTGTTTTTTCTGAATCTCTTGTGTGTTTTCTCCTGTTTTCTTGTGTTTGATGTAATATTAACAGCAGCAGTGTTTTTTTCTGAATCTCTTATGTGTTTTCTCCTGTTTTCCTGTGCTTGATGTAATGCAAACACCATACATTTTCCCTGCTGGTTCGGAAATTGAACCAGTGATGTTTTGGTCCCAAAGCCGTTTCAATAACCTTTAGGCAACATCTATCCCTCCACATTAACAATATACCTCTAGTGTTACTTCATGGATACATCAGCAAATGAATACAAAAGAAAATAGAGTCAAGAGGTGTGATATTGGGCAGACTAAGGAGGAGAAGCAGCTAGCTACCTTTACTGCCATTACCCTGTCTGATTATCAGATTCATATGGAGGAGCGTTCCATACTTGTCAGGTTTGATCTGGACTACTGGCAAACAACTCTTCTGTTGCACAGATACATGGCTGTCTGAGGGTGCAGACCTTCATCTTATAATTTTTACACAGATTTTAAGACATCTGCCCAGTTTAGAGCAATACATCACAACTCCCACCACAATGCATTGTGTGCATACTGGATATGTGGTATGGAAACATCCCTGATGCATCTATCTGTTCATGAATAACTGTGGTGGTGAGCTTAACAAGATGAAAGATGTACTGACCACTTACCTTTTATTTTGTGAAGATGCTGTGACTGCCACCAAAAAAAAAGCATTTACCCCAACAATAAGAGATGGATTACAAGGGACAGTTAAATCTGTCTTGTTTAAAAGAAAAAGCCTTTATTAAAGGAGTCAAACTCAGGGTGAGAGACCAGGAGCCCAGAAGGATGGCTAAACTGGCTAAAGTCAACTTTATTGAAAATGTGTAGCAAAAATTACCATCTAGAAATGTGTTGGCGGCATGGCAGAGGTTAAACATCATCATTATGGAAGGACCTATACCCCGGCCGTGGTTAATTGTCAATATCCTGCCTCTTTTACAGAGAACACATAGCAGTAAAACACCAACCAACTGGAACTGATCCAATTTTCGAAGTCCTCACTATTGATGAGCAGATGGTGATTACCTTCATACACTGAGCAAACCCACACAAGCCCTCTGGCCCTGACAGATATAGTGGCAGGGTGAGCACGGACTGTTCCAGTTAGTTAAATAGGGTAATCAGCAAACTATTTCAGCACCTTTTGGATTCTGGGTGTGGCCCCAACCAGTGGAAGGAATCTACCATAATCCTGATCCCCAAAAGGACACCTGTTAAAGACCTAAAGACCAGAGACCCTGACCTCTGTCCTGTGCAGATGCATGAAGAGTGATTTACAACTACTTTTCTGACATGCTGCCACACAAACTGGCCTCTCTTCACATTGCCTATAAAACAAAGCATGGTGTAGAAGATGCAATCTCCCTACACCCTAACCCAAACCCTCTTTGACCATCAGGTATAACCCACACTGGTTTTACGGATTAAGAGGGTTTTTTTTTTTACAAGACATACCACAACAGATGCTCTTAAATGTTTTTAAACACAGCAAGATTTATTTCCCATTATTTTCTCTGTGTACACCAATCACATCTCCTGTAACAGCAAAGAAATGAAAAACTCTTTATAAATATACAGATGACATGGCTCTAGTGGCTCACATGACTGAAACCAGTGCACTGACCTGATACCAGCAGGCAGTCAGTAACCTGGTCCAGACATTTGGTGAACACTATCTGGAGTTAAATACCACAAAAACAAAAGAACTGTGCTGTAGAGGCAGAGAAAGATCTCCTCTGTTAACCGATCAGTATCCAGGATAAACTTGCAGAGAAGGATGAATATTTTAAATATCTGGGAACAGAGTTTGATGCATGTTTCTCCTTCTCTTAACATGATGAAAACAAAAAAACACAACAGTGCTTGCACTTGCTAAGGAAACCAAGGACTTTTAAGGTCAGCAAGAACATTTTAACTCAGGTTAAAACTCACTTTTTAAATTTATTCTTTAATATCTCATCTTGGTACAACCCCCTCAGCCCGAAATGAAAGATAAAACCTTCCTGTGTAGTTAACCAGGATAGCAAAATCATAGGTTCATCTCAAAAACCCATTGTCTGATCTTCGTACCCACTCTGAATCACCCTGGTAAATCACCCTGACCACCGGGGACCCTCTTACCCCCTCCATCACTCATTCCAGTTACTACCATCAGGCAGTCCCACTGGCCCAGAAAAAATCTACAAAAATACATTATTTCCTCTGCAATAACCATCATGAATCATTTTAAATATAGAATAGTTTTTATTAGTTGTTGTTTTTGACAGCCACCTTTTAATATCTGTATTTGTGTTTAAAGTACTGTATTTATTTTTACTGTATTCATTGTTTCTGAGCCATACCATGGATGAATTTCTTTGACCTCTGGGACAATTTTCATTTATCTATCTGAGACAGTTGTTTTTATGTTGAACTAATCAGAATGATTACAGTTGATTACAGAAGGATGCTTATTAGCTTGGAGTGTAATGGAGAAGGTGATTAGTGTTACACCTGATTGAGTTTACACTTCTTTTTTTATCAGGGGCTTTGACTATCTCAGTAATTTCTTTTTCTAAAATGTTGCTATTAAATCTTTCATTTGGCTGTTATAAGTTTCACTGAGTACATACAGGTGGAATTTTGTGTGTGTGTGTGTGTGTGTGTGTGTGTGTGTGTGTGTGTGTGTGTGTGTGTGTGTGTGTGTGTGTGTGTGTGTCCTCATTTCAGGCTGAAAAACAACAATATATAAATATTCAGAATAGGAATTGATTCATTTCTATGCCCACTGTATATGATTAGGAAATGTTTTCACAATTCTTTCTTCTAAATTCTGTAGTTTTTATTGGCTGTTCCTGTTTTACACTTTGGTCTGTTGTACAATATGGATTTGCCATATTATGCCATATTATGTGTTAATACTGCATCTCTGTTTTTTGAATGCAGTTATGCTGTGCTATGAACCAGTTCCATTTTTGGACCTGCTGTAGTAGAAAAGATACAGCAAGAGCATAGAAACTAAGTCTATACCAAAGGATCTCTGCCTGATGGCTAAATTGCTGACTGTACATGTGTTAGCATTATCTTTAAAAGTGGTGGCTGTTGTGACACACAATATCATCTTAAACATCTGGCTGACGGTTCTTCTTTTTGAAAGTTCAAGATAACAAAAAAAAAAAAAAAAAATCAACACTAATATTGCACCATATAGACTGATTCCTATTGTTAATAAATACATTCATATGTGTACATGATGATTATATTACTGTTATTTTTTAATGAATTTTGAACTAAGAAGAAATGTTGTTGTGATCTTGTGATGCAATGGTTCCCTTTCTTCTCAATGTTACAGTTTATAGTTCCACAAAATAAGTATTTTTATGGCATAAACCATCGTGGTAAGACTGTTGGTATGAATTGCAGTCCATAGCCATCTTCACAGCCAGATGGAGCCATCCTCAGCACAAGTGAAGTAATGAAAAACCCCAGTCAGAATTAGAACACCACGGTGGATCAGGCAGGTCCAAAGAGCAGGAAAATGTCAGTATTTCTTATATCTCATGATAACAGGTGTGGCTCAGGAGAAAGAAAGAGAGGGAGAGAAGAGGGAAACAGACTAATAGGGCCACTCAAGTGACATAATGGTTAATGCTATCCTAGTAATATTAACTACATGAGCTTCAAATAAAATACTGGGGTTAATAATCACAACAAGGTAGGGTCGGTTACTAAATCAATTTTATAGATGAATTCAAATTTTTGGTTTAAATGAAATATTGGGGTTGCTTTATTTATTATTACAATTTTTTTACAGGGTGTAAAGGGTTCTTTCAAAATTTTAGTCAGGGTTCACTGTCGTACTTTTTTGCAATAAAACACTGTTCTGCCAGTGAACCTGGTATCTGTAAAAAGATACTACATCAAAAAGAACACACAGTGGTGCTTGCAAGTATATGAACCCTTTATATTATTTAATATTTCTCCCTAAATATAACCTGGCGGCATAGTGGCATAGTGCTTAGCATGTCTGCCTCTCAACAAGAAAGTTTTGGGTTCAAGTCTCGGGCTCGGTGAGGGTGTTTCTATGTGGAGTTTGCATATTTTCCCATTGTTGGTGTGGGTCTCATCTTCTGGTTTTCTGCCAAATTTGGTATGCCCAATCCTTTGTGTATTGATAAATGCCTCCTAAGCTAAAACTACTTCTTGAGGTTAAAGATTAATATTTGCATTGGTCTACAATAAAATTTGTGCTCTTGGCTTCTGAATGTCTTTACCCTTATCCCTCAATTGCTCAGTTGTATAAAAAATGTAAGTCACTCTGATTGAAATCAGACAATGGGACACCCTTTGTCATGATGACAACATAGTGTTGATAGACATAATGTACTGCTGCTATACCCTGAGAGCAGAGAGGCCAGCCTTGTGCCATGCCATCCAATTTTGTGCTAAAATACACTATGGGCTGCTTCAAACAACCTTTACATATTGTATGAGAATCGCAAAAGTATAGCCTCCACATCTAATAGCTACAGAGAGGAGAAAAGATTTGGTTTAGACTGGCATGGCCAGAATTGGTGTGGATTGTTGTTCTTGTTTAATTGTTTAAAAAGCTACCAGTGTGTCCGTAGTCCAGTCTAAGGGTGCTGACAATAGTTTGGTCCCTGCAGTTCTCAATGGAGCTCTAAGTGGTGCTACCTTTATGGCATAATCCCTAATCCAATCTGTACTGAAACCTGTCATTCCCAGAAATTTCATCATCTGCCCTACCATCATTGTCTGAGGGGTCTTACTAATGCCTTCAAGTTGTGACAGGGCTATGGTTCTCATGCCACGTGCAATGACATGACCAAGGTAGTCAACCTGTGGTTGCCAGTACTGCAATTTGGTTAGTAATACCTTTTGTCCAACCTGCACCAGTCAGGTCAGTACAGCTATTGAGACAGCATGACATTCCTCCAACGTGGACAAGCAGATCAAAATGTCATCGACATACTGTAGAATTGTACTTGAGATATCCAGACCTGTTAGGTCTTGTCTGTCAACCTGATTAAAAAGGTGCAGTAATGTTTAAAGCCTTGTGGCATCCTGGTGTAAGTATACTGTTGACCTTTATATGTGAACGCAAACAAAAATCTAGATTTTTATGCTAAAGGCACACTTAAGAAGATTAAACATAAATATATCACTGTAAAATAGCAGTGATATCAGGGGGTATGTTAGACTAGAGTGTGTGTTGATTGGGCACTTCCCCTGGGAAATCTTCCACTACCTCATTTACAGCTTTTAAATTGTGCACTAATCTACACCTCTTCTTATCTGCTTTTTTGTACTGTAAAAATTGGTGTATTACATGACTGCATGTTGGGGTGAGCACCCCTGCTTTCACCAAAGCCTGAATCATAACTCCTCTTCCCTGTACTGCGTCAGGTTTTAAAGGATGTTGTGGATTCTTGGGGAGGCATACTCCTGACTTCCAATTAATATTTACTGGTGTTGCTGATCATACATATCCAGCATCTGTGTCATGTTGAGACCATAACACACTGGGCACCTGTGCAACCATTTGGTTCTTTAAGTCTTCTTTTGTATCTGTTAACTGACTCATTTGCATGCCCTGGGCTTCAATCTCTACTTGTTGTGGAAATCCTGTGTGAGATCAGTGGACCAATGGATTCACACACTGTATCCAATTCACTTCCTCTGCTGTTCGGGTAATCAGACCTAGATCTTTGGATGTGTACACTTGCTTGATTAGCACAGTGACAGACAGTACAGTGGGCTGTCAACTGTGGAACATCGTACCATTTTCTTGTAAAATATTTTCTTTCACTGCTAACACCACTCCCTCTGGACCTATCATTGCGTACTTGGTGACTGCTTGCACCAATTGTCCTTCTGTCCCTTGTTCTCAAAGTTTCTCAAACCAGATATTCTTTCCTGGTTGATATCTGATATCGATATTGGTATGTGCATAAATTAAATTTCTCCACTTGGCCAATAGCGTGTTGGAGAGTAAATCAATTTGTCCTATCAAATAGACATTTTCGATCCCTGTTCTGGATCTTGATATGGCCACTATCTATATTGCCACTCCTCTCCTGTCTATATACAATCCGTCAGGGGAACATGAGATTTAAAAATTCAATTTACATAATACATCACAGCCCAAAAGATTCACTTGGGTTTTTTCTGATATCAAGATTGAGAGGTGGATAGTTCTATCCACCTTCCAACTGAGGGTTAAGGGCCTTGTTCAAAGGCCCAACAGTGGTGATAGTAGGGATTGAACTGCTGACCTTCAGATCAGTAACCCATTGCCTTAACCACTAAGCCACCACCAACCAACCCACCTGTTGCCCAACGTCAGTGTCATGTGCAGCTGTGTCTTGGGTTTCTCTTGCTCCCCAGGCACTGTGGGGGCCTGCAAACATTTCACTTTCTTGCCTTTAGCATTAGCCATCAGCTTTCCCAGTTGGTGGTGTGCCACTTTCCTGAAGATATCCTTTTCTTTGTCCTTCAGATTTTTCTCCTCTTTTCTGAATAATCAGTTTGTGCAACAGATGTCCACAGAATTAAGCTTCTGTCTTGTAGGTCAGACCTACCATGTCTTGAAGTTTGCTTCTTACAGGATCTGGTAGTCCTTCCAATACCACCTTCCTGAGCATTGCTGTTTAGAGGGGGTCAATGTCAGGTGATGTGTCTGTCTTCAGCTTCCATTTCTTCTTTATCCTTTGATAGTATGCTGTGGCATCCAAGTTGGTAATTGTAATCCCCACAAGTGCTGCATTAGCCTTTTGTAATGTCCCTCTTGTGTCTTCCATACCTATTACTCTTGCTTGCATAGCCTTTATGTCTCCCATAGCCAGCGGTTTTCCTTGCATTTTTTTTTTAAGTCACATATCCATTTGGATGCCTCTTCATGCAGATTGGGCAGGCTTTTCACTAGGCTCTCCAAGTCCTGTGTTTGCAATGGCACATGATGCACCACTTCTCCTTTCATCAATAAGGGCATCTGAATTCCCCTCCTCTACTACCTACTGTGTTTGTTCATTCCATCTCTCCTGCATCCTAATTATCTGGGGCTATCCTGTCAGTCTTTGCTGCAGTGTGCGATTGGCTGTCTTAGGTGATGGTCTCATGGGTTGCGCCTGCTCTTTTCCAGTTCCTGAAGTCTGCCTTAGGATTAGTGCATCGCCTTGTGAGAACCAGCCCTGGGATGACCAGCTTACTTTTTGTCGCTCATGTACTTTCTCTATTTTTACCTTCAACTCCTGGAGTCCTGACCTGTGGGCATACGCATCCAGCACCTGTCATCCTGTACGTCCCATCTCCCATAATCTGTTGCTTCACACAGGTACTCATCGGGTTTGCTCTCATGGCTCAGGCTCCTTTGATTTTAAAACCTCCCTTTTATTTCTTGTAGGAATTTTCTAGGATCACTTTCATGGTTTAAACTTATAATTTGTCCATTCAGGTGTTGACATGCTCCATTCCATGGCTCTGCCAGTTTTGCTCATCTTGGGTTCTGTTGTGCTTTCTTCCATGTTTCCCCTAAACTGTTGCTACTTATTTTACTTATTTATTTGTTACTTACTTACTTATTTGTTACTTCAACTTTATTAAGCTGGTGTCTCTCATCTGGCTTTGCTGAAATATACAACTGTGTGTCATCAGCATAACAATGAAAGCTAATGCCATGTTCTCGAATAATATTACCCAAAGGGAGCATGTATAGAGAACTCAAAAGAAAGAAGATAAAAATTAATAAAACCTAAAAAAACAAATATTTGTTATATCCACCAGAGAGAATGCACCACACCACCATTTTATATTTTAGAGTTTCATGATGTAGAATCTTTATGCTTTCATTTGAGAACAGATTGTTAAATATCTTCTGTTGTATAATTTGACACATTATTGACTACCACCATGCCAGAAGAGCAAGTAAAGCCCCGTGATTGTATTCTGGTAAGAACCCTCCTTCTGAACACACCCCACATCAGTTCCAAACCAAGTTTAATCGATTTGTGTGAGTCAAAGCCTTTTCTTTTAAATTTACAATCATCTGTGTGATTTATTCAGTGCAGAAGGTAATGTCAGCAGTCAGAGTCAGCAGTTGATTGATGAATAACAATGGGTGCATTTCCTTGGAAAATATGTATAGCTGCTATGTGACTCCACTTTCGATAAACAACACTGAGAATTCATTTGTAGTTCCATGACTGTCTTACTAAAGGGCTGGAACATGTACCTGACACGCCTTTGATGAAGTCACATAAAAAAATTAACTTTAAAAAAACTAAACGAACTACTGCTTTTTTAAATGTTCCCCATTCACTGGATAACACTGTGTTTTATCTTCCATTATAAGTTCATTTTGAATGAATATAAAGGTTTCCTGGTAAAACCACCCAGCCCACAGGCTCCAGTATCTCCAGCAGTTAGTATCTCTTATTCACCTGTTTTACATCTTGATTTGGTTCTGTATCTGTTTACAACTTCAATAACAAGACTGCATGACCGGAGGAACGATGTTGCGCATGTACAACACCAATTTCTAAAAGTGGGTAAGTCTGAGATCAAGTGTCCTGCACTTTCAGTCACCTCAGGATGGCGATGTTTACTAATATAATTGCACCCAGTGTAGGGGTCATTAACACTCGCATACAGAAGTAAACAAATGGTTTAAGAAAGACCGATTCCATTTTATTTCCAAGAGATACCACTGTATTTCATCTCTATTTAATATACCTGGGAACTGAATGGAATACTTTAATATTGTCTGATGAGTGTTTTTGTGCAAAATAAATTCTTTGATAGACTTTTAGTCACTTAATAAACCTTTTCAGCAATGATTCAAGGTATAAAATAAATAAATTAGGGTAAAACCACTATATTTCAAAGTGTGACTGTTAAAGATTTATTATTGTAGACCACAAGCATTGTAGCACTTGTTCTGTTATAAGGGCTGCATGTGGTCTTGTAATGTTATGTACCATAAAAAACTTTATGAAAGAATTTTGCTAGTCTTTTGAATGTTAGCTTTGATTTCATTTCTATCATTATATTCTCAGGATAAGCTAATTGTCTAGTGGTTCAATAATCAGCTAGCCATGTTGCATAATGGAGGTGTTTCTCATCTGTATATTTATGTATATTAATATTTTGTTGTTGTTGTAACTCTGCTGGCTCTGGTTCTAACACAGACAGAAACACAAAGATACTTGAAAGCAAAACTTTTATTCGTTCATTTATTTTGAGAAACCTTGCAAACGTTACAAAGGCTTTAATAAGACTTCAAAGAAGTATATAGCTGGATTTGTGTGTGTGTGTGTGTGTGTGTGTGTGTGTGTGTGTGTGTGTGTGTGTGTGTGTGTGTTGGTATGTGTTTATCAGCCGAGCCGTGGTACCAAGGCAACATCCACCAGCTCTAAGGGCCAATCTGCTGGGCCATCATGGCCACAGGCGGCTACAAACGGAAACATCTTCTCTGTGAATATGTTCCCTGTGAATGTGTAGATACGTGCTCTGCTTGAGGCGTTGTAGAAGATCACCTCCCCCTTGGAGAAGTCGATGAGGACCCCAATGATATTAAGTTTTTCTGGGATGTAGAGTGGAACAGATTTTTCATTTAAAGCATAGATCTGACCGTTCTGTTTCAAAATGGTCCAGTAGCCATTTCTGGGACTGTAACTGATCAACCCTTTCCTGGGTGCTGATTGGCTCACAACACCAACTCTGTAGCATGGACGCTCTTTCACCTGCACCTCCCAGTAGGACTTCCCCGAGTCGAAAGCTGTTTTTGTGAGGGCAGCAATTGCAGTGTCGTAGCGCTTTGGGTTATTAGGTCGGGCAATTTCATACGAGACACCACGCACCGAGCGTTCGTCATCAGAAATCTGAAGGTTTTTGTGAGCAGTGTCTGGGTCAAACTCTAGAGATGCTGAGAAACAAGAGAAGATATGTTAGTCCTCATTTGCATTTTTTTTCCTCTAAAAAGTGATATTTTTTTTGTTTGTTTTACAAATTTAGTGGGGCTACAACAAAAGGGACTGACGTAGATTTGGGTGAGGTGGATTTGAAAGCTGTGTAGTTGTGTCACAAACATATACATGTTGTATGTCTACTGTGGGGAAAATGGGTCAGGTCTGTAAGTTAACATTAAAAGTAAGACATTAGACGTACTTTATTATTAAAAATACTCCTTGTACAGTATTGCTGTGATACTCACTTGATATACAACCACCGTACAACTCAACCTAACACTAAAGGTACGATAAACGTGGGTGTTGAAGGAAGCCAATTGGATTTAATGTAGAGCAGTCAGAGGTGTGGCCTCTGTTTCCGACAGTCCCAGTGAAGTGGGCGTGGCCAAACTTGTGAAGGTATTTAGTTTACATACATATGTAGAATATTCCTGACAGTGAATTGTATAAACTCCTACATTATTCAGTACATTTCTAAATCAGTGCATAGATGTGTGTAAATCAAATAAAATTTAACCGAATGTCTCTTAAACACAGTAATGTTGGATCTTGACTTACTGAT